>PVJC01003446.1:40670-70474 GCA_004026665.1 Murina feae
TCCTTGTTGCTGTAATTTTACAGTCTGTTTGATGCTGCTCTGCCTCTGTATCCATTTTTGTTCACCAGTTTATAATGGTTATTATTATCCATAGATGAGTGAGGACATGTGGTATTTTTCTTTCATTGACTGGCTTATTTCACTTAGCATTATGTTCTCCAGTTCCATCCATGCTGCTGCAAATGCGAAGAACTCCTTCCTTTTTACAGCAGCATAGTATTCCATTGTGTAGATGTACCAGTTTTCTAATCCATTCATCTGCTGATGGGCACTTAGGCTGTTTCCAAATGTTAGCTATGGTAAATTGTGCTGCCATGAACATAGGGATGCATATGTCCTTTCTGATTGGTGTTTCTAGTTTCTTAGGATATATTCAAGTGTGTTCTTAATATAGGTTCGTACTGGACTTATCAGGGTGTTCCCTTTGTAAATTATATAACTGTCTAATCTGAAACTAATATAATATTGAATGTCAACTGCAACTGAAAATTTTAAAAATGTTCTTTAATTTAAAAAATAGATTAAACATTTAAAAAACTGTTGGTTTCTAGAGCTTCTGCCAACTCCCAAATGATATGGAGATCACCTGGCTTGTAAGTAGCAAAACTCAGACTTAAAAAATCCAAATTTTCTAACCACTTTTCACAGTGGATAAACAGATGTAACGCCTGCGTTATTTATTTATTTATTTATTCCTTTCTTCTTCCTACTTCACATAGTAAAGTTTTGGGCATTTCTTTACAACGGTGTTGTTCAAAATGTGGGTCAGGACCCATAATTGGGTCATGAAATCAACCAGCAATTTTTTTAAATGAAATAGAATACTACAGAGATATTTGGTAGGTGTAAATACTGTGTTATGGAACTTCTCTTTCAATTACATATACTTATGTGTACTAGTATGTACGAAGTGGATCATTGCGTAAAATGCATTTCTTACTATGGGTCACAGGCAAAAAAAGCTGGAAATGACTGCTCTAAATGTCAACTCTATAGCACAAAATATTAATATTTATTGCCATGGAACAATAAGCACCGTACATCTGTCCAAGCAATATCCTCAGTTACGTGTTCCATCTTTAACAGAGGAAGTGGCTGCCTCGCAATGTATACTGAATGAGAACAACCCAGCATGAACCACAAGGTAAGTCGATTTGCCTATCAAATGTGTGGTCACATCTCAGGGACCTGGCAGCCAAACTGGCTTTAAAATAGCTCAGGTTGAGAACGATGGGCATGAAAATGCACAATTTTTCATCGTCTTGCAAACTCTGGGTTCGGAAGACAAGTGGCAGCTAATGCCTTTGCAGGAAAAGAGAATGGCGAAAGGATGTTGGTTTTTGTCAAATGGCCAAATTCTCTTAGCTTGTTTGCTTTCCAAAAGTGAAAACTCTAAGAAATAAGGGTCTGTGTGAGAAGAATTTCAGTATACACTTCAGTGAGCAAAGCAGCACAGCAAGGAAACGACACTGACTCTTTCACAGGTCCCTGCTTGCCACCTACTACAGGTAAGTGATTGGCTACATAAACGGTTTGAATGGAAGAACACACATTTCCTAATCAGTATTAAAAAATAAAATGGAAAAAAGAGAAAATAGTGAGTCTAAAGTGGCCCCACAAAGCAAAAGCCACAGTTTATAGGCTCTTAAAAAAGCAAAAGGCCATTCATTCCATGTCTCTTGCTCAAGAGACCAAATGGCAATCCACTCTGTCAAAACTCAAAGTGAGGCACCCACAGCGGGCCAGCCTTTATGCCAGAAGGAATCTGACATAAGATAAAAACACATGGTGGCTGCAATAAAAGTAGTGACTATCTCTCATTTAATACATACACTATATACAAAATAAGAAACCTGTAACCAACATTTCAAATCAAATAACATTAACAATTGAAAGCAGTTAACAGTAGAAAATGGTCATTGTGGATCACAATGACCTTGCCGAGATACAAGCAATTGCTAGGACAGCAATGAGATGGAGTGAAAAATAAGCAGAGAAAAAAATAAACGTATAAACAAACACAGAATAAAATAAGGAAGAGGGTCTGCTCCAAAATGAAACAAGAATTCCAGTACACATTGTAAGTATTCATTAGTTCTTCAGGCGGCGAATGGAGACATGTCCAATTTCCCTAAAGACAGAGTGAGTTATATCCATTCTTTTGCTTCAGCTCCTTCTCAGGAAAATGCCTACTCCCTTAACCTCTCCCAAATGTTCTTCCCAATTTCTGAATGAATGGTCTCTTCTGCAACCTTCTCCTGGGTGAAATTTTTACGACGATAAACTGTTATCTAAGGAGAAAGTGAGGACGGACAAAGCAAGGTACTGTTTTCAGACCAGCACACAGAAATCTGGGAGCCCTGGGCTTATCAGATGGTGTGGACACACTTTCATTAGCTCCCTTTGTGGTGCGTGCAGAGAGCACCTCAAGGAATTTCTCAGGCGGAAGAGATGTTCACTGTTGATAAAACCGACAAGATGAAGAGAGAAATTTAAAAACCAGGGCATTTTCAAATCTGGGAAACATTTACATTGTTTATAGCATGTTTGGTTATTATCTTAGACCAATACAATACATAATGTAATAAAATAAGAATACATAAGATGTCAGCTTAAAGGCCCATGAGAGCCCTAGCTCAGTGGATAGAGCATCAGCCTGCAAACTGAATGGTCCCAGGTTCGATTCTGGTCAAGGGCACATGCCTGGGTTGCCGGCTCAATTCCCAGCATGCAGGAGGCAGCTGATCAATGAATCTCTCATCACTGATGTTTCTATCTCTCTCTCCCTCTCCCTTTCTCTCTGAAATCAATAAAAATGTATTCTTTTAAAAAAGGCCCATGAGAGACTGAATCTCCTTTTGCAAGGAATTCAGATTGAATAGCAAATCAAGGCTTTATTCTCCCACTTAGATATTTAGAGTAAGTCCCACTGCTTGTTTTCTGCAATAAATAAATAAATACTTTAAATAATTTTTTACAGATTGAATTACATTATCTATCTTCAAAACTACCCCTGCAGAAAGCAATGCTAAACTGGCAGAGCTGACATCGCCAATTGTAATCCATTTTTAATGCTGCTGTATGATTTCTCACTGTGCACCTATGCAAAAGCCTCACTGCTCTCATGCAGCAGGTGGCAGCAGACCCTGCAAGAGTGGCTGTGGAGTCCCACCATTTGCCAGCTCTGCATACCCATCAGCCCGCAGGCAGCTCTGGAGCCACAGGTGGCAGACCTTGGCTCTATAACACGGCGCTGCATGGGCACCAGGCCATCTGTCACTGCCAAACTGCAGGGTCCCATTTTGTACATGGCTTCTGCTCCTGGGCTAAGCAAAGGGTCATAAACCTATAGGATGGATTTGGGTCCATTAAGGCAAATGAATCACTTGCTCTGCATAACTCAAATTGGTTTACAGGATGGTCTATAAATTCTCAGACTGAAGAAAACTCAACGTGTGCAAGAAAATTCTACACCCAAGAATACACAGCTCAGAGAAATGTCTCCTCCAGGACCTGCCTATGGCCTGATGGGCAGCATTCTGACTTAAGTATACTGACTGGCACACCTTCACGAGCATGCCATGACTCAATCCCACTCGCCTGAGCTTTCTAGAAAAAGCCACCCGCCTTTGAGAAACCATTCATATGAGTCCATCTAACTGCCTTCTGTGAAACCCTCCCTATCATCCTCCCCATCCCAATAAAAATGGAAGGAAGGAAGGAAGGAAGGAAGGAAGGAAGGAAGGAAGGAAGGAAGGAAGGAAGGAAGGAAGGAAGGGGAAGGGGAAGGGGAAGGGGAAGGGGAAGAAATTATAGCCAAAAAAACCCACACCAACTTTCCAAGATTTTCAGCACTGAGTAAAGAATGACGCAGGAGGGAAAGCCATCACTGAGAATGGAGATCCGCCACTCCTGTGATACAGTAGGACGGGGTGCAGGGGAGGAGGTAGCACACCTCCTTTGTCAACAAAATGCGGGCACATAGCTACTAGTGCTTGGTGCCTCTTCTTAGTTCTACAACAAGGCATCAGGCCAGGGCTGCATCCCCCGGAGGGCCAATAAGTCTCTGTGCTATTGCTGCAATACCATACCGGCCCCTCTTAGGGAGCCCAGGGCAATGCTGTTATCTGCTGCCTACCTCTGGCCGTCCAGGAGGGAAAGGCAATCCATCCAGCTCCGTCACTGGGTAGGTCTCCGAGTAGTAAGGGAAATATAAATGAGTAAAATAATAAATAGACATTTGGGCACCAGTGGGGGGAAATGTTTTTCAGCAGAACTCCCTGTCCTCCCAAATCCAAGGAGCTCTGAAATAATCTTCCAGGGCCAGTAAGCAGCTCTCCCTGCTGGTCACCAGGTCTGGGGAGAGGCTGTGTCTTCTCAATGCTAACACCTCACCACTTCCAGAGGAAATCAGCAGAGCCTGCACCCTACTGAGAGCTTGTGCGGCCATCCTCTCTCCCCACCACTCCACTCCTGGAACTGGGGTGGGGTTGGGGGGCTCAGGGCGCAGGAACACTAGGAGCCAAGAAAGGGAGAGGGACCATAGCCAGCCAACTGCTCCCAGACTGCAGAGGGGCCCCATGGGAGAAGGACAGCAACTCCAAGCATTTTATCTTCTCCCTGCCACCTCCCACCCCAAGCCAACGTACTTGCTGGGGCTAATTTGGGGGGACACAAGATCAGGGAAGATTCTGAAGAGAAAACTTTCCAATCTAGCTTGCAGATGGAACATTGCAGTGTGGCAAAGTATACTTGGGTTCAAAAAGCAGCAGCAGAACCCTCTCCTCAGCCAAAGGTAAGCACAGATCTAAAAAGCATTAATGCCATAGCCACTCTAACGTGATGGAAAGTTAAGGAGGACACATTAAGGGACAATAAAAAATGCTTTAATATGTCTTTGAGGAACTGATTTCCATCTTGAAGATGGATTAGTCCACATTCAAAGAACTTTGGGTACTAAAACTGCATTGCAGTATAAAAGAAATGGAAATGCATCAATAATGGTCTTTTTTTGTGGCCAACGTCCCCTCCCACTGCCCCCCAAATCCACTCTAAGACAACTCATTAAAACAACCCTGTATTCTTTTTTTTTTTTTTACAAACAAACCCCAAAAATCCCATGTTTTGTCAGATCTGGTGTCTTTTCCCTTTGAGATCAGGAAACAAAAGCAAGATTTGGGGCTGTAAGAAGGACAGACAGCAGAGGGTGTGTTTCCCAGCCCCTCAGGTGGGAACTAAGCTGTTTTTGCCAGGCTGGTTTCTACCGAGCTCGATTAAGCCTCGAGCTCTATTTAGCAAGCACAAGGAGCACTCCTAGTCAAGACCACGTGTGGACACCACATGCCACATTAATTCCCTGCTGGTACACGGTGTCAGTCATGTACATTGCAGTCGAAAATCACAGCTCCTCCCTCGATGCAGCACAGCTTATGCTGATGGGCTTGGAGCACACCATCATGGCTGTCACAGCAAAGGGCACCCTGGTTTTCCTGCAGTTTCTTCTAGCTCAGAAATTCTTTTTTTATTTTAACGTATTTGTCTGGAGACCAGTAAAACAAACCAGAGTCCTTCTCCTTTGTAGCTTCCCACTGTCTTAAATGTAATTTGTCACGGCACTCCTCTGCTAACAGTACTTGGGGTTTCACACTCTCTCCAAAACCTTCATTAAGTTTGAAAACGTTCTGACTTCACCCTGTCAGAGCTAACTTTACCCTGTCATACTGCAGGATGAACCACTCACCAATGTCACCATGGGTACAAGAAAACTCAAACACTGCTTGGTTGGAGTGACAAACACAAGCAACAGGAGGAGAGAGGGCAAGACTATTTTTCAAATACAAATTGCACGAAACTGACAGGGAGCTAAGATCTTTCACCCAGCCCATCCATATAGGAGGCGGCTAAACCCTGCACGGTGGCACCCTCGCGCCTAGAGTTAAAGGGCACATCAGAACGCCCACTCCACCCCTGCTCAGAACAGATGAATGTGACACCCATGCCCCTCCCAGGAGACTTTCGCCCTTCATGTCCTGCCAAATGTAATGGACCAGAAAACCTGACCTGCAGGTATATCTTCTTTTTTTTTTAATCCTTGTCTTAGAATATTTTTTTCATTGATTTTTAGAGAGAGTAGAAGGGAGAGGGAGAGACAGAGAGAAACTCTGATGTGAGAGACACACATCTATTAGTTGCCTCCTGCATGCCCCCTCCCAACCTCCCTCTGCCCCCCACCAGGGCTGGGAGCCAGCAACCAAGGTACATGCCCTTGACCGGAATCAAACCTGGAACCCTTCAGTCCGCAGGCCGACGCTCTATCCACTGAGCCAAACCAGCTAGGCAGTACATCTTATTTTTAAATGTTTGTTTCTAAGTGATAAATGCATATCATCTACTACCACACAGGCCCAGGAAGACTCCATTCACAGCTCAATGAGTCATTTTAGCAAGCTCAACCCCTAGATCTACCAGATACCAGTAAACCCACAAACCCATGGAGTCAAATGTAGAGAGGCACAGGAGCCAGGTGGCCTGGATTTAGATGTGTGACCTTGAGAAAGGTTGTTTAACTACAGTAAATCTTGCTTCCAACTGTAAGATGAGCTGATTGTACTACAAACACTCTAAGGCTGCTCCAGAAATTCCAACTCCATGACATGTGGGAACAGGTAAGAAATTAGCACTGTCATTTCCAAAAGAATCCGTACCTTGAACCACAAAAGAAATACAATCAATTTTGGTTTTGAAAGCAGCAGACATATATTTTATATATAAAATTACCAAGTCCACAAAGAATGCGAATGAAAGTCAGAATCAAACATAAACGACGTCCCCACAGGAATGCTGGCTTCGTCTTGCGTAAGGAGCAGCGTCCTGTCTTGTTAACATCCATCTTACACTGGGAGGCATACGTTTCTACATTTTAAAAAAGAAGAAAGACGCACAAAGCAAGGAACTGCAGAAGTGCTGATACAAAATATGTTTAAAATTTCACTCTACTCATATTTGCCAACAATTTCTTAAAAGCATTCACCGGAAGCTATCTAGATATAAGTGCTAACTGAGTCTTTACTTTAGGAACATCTCAAAATGTCGAACTTCTAACAGAATAAAAAGTAGCTGCTGCAAACTGGCAAGACAGTGTTACTAGGGTGGCTTCAAACTAGACTGCGGGAAGATAACTCACGTGCGGTCACCTCTGTCCGAGCTCCTGGCGCCGCCATTTCCTTTCCTCCTCACTGCCATCTTAGTGCCACCACAATGAGTCCTGGCGGGCCAGCAGGCACGCTCGCTTATCTACATTATGCCACTCACTGCCAGAGCATTCAAAGGTTTGCTATGAATACATTTTTTTTTTTTTTGGTAGCAAAAAGAGCCATCCGCTGACTCTTCGCTACAAGCCAGGCTAAAATTTCATGAGAAAACCGACAAGCTTAGAGTTAAGCGATTCAGGAAAGCCCTACAAGTACCAGAAGGGAGAGCCTCTTCCCAGCAGCCCAACTTGAGAAGACCATGGTGGAGGCAAAGACAACACGAAGCACCTGGGCCTCTGCTGCTCCCTGAGCACCTGCTACACAGCTTCCATAAACCAGAGAAAGAAAATCTGGCCAGAATCTCCAACCAAGTCTTAGTGTAAAAATTTCAAAGGAAGGCTGACACCGCTCATGCCATCCAATCAAACATTTATGCACGCAAAGCTGCAAGGAAAATGGAGTTCTAATTTGCTGCCCTCACACTTTTATTTCAAGTACAAGCCTTATAAAATTGAAGGAGAAAGATTCCTTTTACATTTTATGTATCTATATACCATAGATCTAAACAATATATTAAATGTCCCTCTTGGGGTTAAAAAAATATACAGCGATCTAGGCTTTTATGCAGCAAGCATAAATAAGATTTCTGCAAGCTTTATGGAATCTTTGTAGGATTCTAAACAGGACAACTGAGCCTTCCGATTTCAATGAAAAGAGTGATGTGGAAATCCTCCTCTCCTCTAGTTTCAAGAGCATCTATTAATTAGAATACAGCACTCAGTGAATACGGTGAACAACAGCTAGCGCAACCAGACCTGGAAGAACAGCTGGTTTTATATATTTGATATCAAGTTAAAAGGTTTCTCCAATAACCATTCTGTGAAGATTCAACTCCTGGAGCTACTAAGGCCTTCTGAGCAAATGCTTCATGGTACAGTTTACTGTAAATATACACTTACTATAAATCTTGGGGGGTAAGTGCCTTTAAAAGATAAACACACAAATCAAAGTTAAAATCCACTTGTTTCTTCTTAAGTAACAGCATGAAGAAACAAAGGAATTAGCCCAGTCAAATCCAATTAATTTTAAAAATCAAGATTTCTAAGCTTACAATTACAAACAAGAGTTTTCCACAAGTAGCTCTGAAGTGAAATTAAACAGAAGGCACTAAAAATTATCCTCATTAGTGAATGAAAGCCCCAATCTATTGATCTTTTAGGGCAAAATCTTATCTTATTAAAACATTTTTTCTTGTCTTGTTAAAACATTTTTTCTGGCTATTACAGACCATGAAAATATTTTTTTAAATAAACAACAATAGCAACAAAAACCACCTAAAATCCAGAAATTTTCTTTAGGAATGGAAAATAAACTGACTGTAAAGTAAAAGACAGTGAAAAGAAGCTTGAACTCTTTTAAATATACCATATTTAGATTTCTTTTTTCTCTCAAGTGTCATTTTCATCTTTGACTAGTGATAAATTCAAACCTCTCATTACCTTAAATTAACAATGCATAGTTAATTAAGCATGTGTTAAAATCTTCAATAAAACCTATATTTCAAGTTTATATATCACACTTGGTTTCTAACACATACATAAAAAAAAATATCCAAGAACCTTTATTACACCTTTAGCATTAGCAGCATTCATTTTAAAGTGTGTTTGTTTTGTCCATTCAACCAAAGGCAATTTTTCAACCTCTCACAGCTATATGAGTATGAGAAATACTTACTATAGACAAAAGGATTCCATTTTCTTCCAGGGGACGTTCTCCACCCTCCTAGAGAACTCTTGTATGCAGTCTGCAAATTCATTCCTGAGTTTTATAGTAACAAAGCTCTCGTGGCACAGATCTAATGTAAATGAAATGGCCCTGCAGCTGCCTTTAGAACCCAGCTCACCTCAACCGTGATACAGCTAATTGTTAAAAATGGTGGCCGAGACATTTTCCATACATTAAATTAAGGAGCTCTGATGAAGGCGCTGGCATCCACCCACTTCAGACAAAGGAAATAATTTGCAACTGTTCCGGGCACGGGTAATTGAGTCGTCTCCCATGGAGGGTCAGTGTGAGAGGCTTCCTCCATCTTTGCAAAATGCAAACCATAGCTCATTGTCTCCTCTCAGAAATCAATGCTTTGCAATGCTGCACGGGTCCGAGTTTGAAGGAATCCTGGTCTTGGGTAAATCCAGACCTCCAACACCCAGGCAAGCTAAATTCTCAGTCCCTCTCCCTTCCCCGAGCAGCCCTCCTCCACTCCCCACTTACAGCTCTTCAGGTCTCCTTATTGTTAAGAGTACAGAAAGTCCCACACCTCGCAAGGCAGCTAAATCTCTCAACTAGGTGAGCAATTTCCAAGTCCCCACTGAAGAAAGAAGTCCAGACCTTGCTGGTCCCATGATACAACACATTCCTTCGATAAAAAGCTATACATCATTGTAATATGCACATACAACAAGAAAGCTGCTTTTTAATGCTGAATTAAAAGCATTTATCTCTGATATTACTCAAGGCATTAAAAGTGTTATAGGCAACATTTACAATTTTATTACCCTCTGGATAATGCTTGCATGACTTAGGAAGTTTTCCTTTCACTTACACAAATCACATTTTCTACACCAAACAATCCGAAATATATTTAAAGGGCTCATGGCATACTGTTCTGAGGATGAATTTTAAAAAGAAAAGTAACTTTAAGAATCCACATCTTTGATGTTACTATTTCTTTTTCATGTGAAACCTTATGCTTAAAGCATTTCCTGGGAGATAATTCCAGATATCTTTAACTCTAATAGTACCTCTTCCCTATAACAAAATATAAATGACTGAATTCCTTGGTAAGGTATCCTACACACACACACACACACACACACACACACACACACACACTCATCTACAATCGCAAAGAAGGATCTGGTTTTAGCAATGAAAAGAAATTCTACTTTAATATTTTATCTCAAATAATAATTGCACTTCACATGCATCTTTTTAAAAGAATCCTAAAGAAAGTCCGCACTATGTACTACTTAAAGATGAAGTCTGCAAAAACCCTACATAACCATTTAAATCTTTAAGCAAATACCTGCCCCACCCAACAGATTTTTTTTTTAAGACAAATATTAGAATGACAAGGCACAAATCTGAACAATTCTCAGGAGAATCAAGTACTTTTTCTATCAAACAAGTTAAATGCCTCTGAATTTTTCTGAACATTTTAAACAGACCAAGACCCTGTCTTTCAGAGGTACTACAGCATGCTGTCACTCTATTTACTAGGTGCATTTATCTTCATTTCTTTACAAAACACAGGCAAAGGCAATCCTACCTGCAGCTCTCAAATTTAAGAAGTTCCAGACCGGTGGCTGCTGTTGGTCACTGCGGCTCTTCCATTCCTTGTATGTGGGATGAGCTCTGTTAGAACCAGTGCTCAAGTTTTTCCCACTCTCAACAGCCAAAAGTGGAGGGGGGGGAGGAGAGGCAGGAGAGAGGAGGGAGGAGAGAGAGAAAGAAGAAAAAAGGAAAAGAGAACATCCTGCAAATGTTGACATGACTGAAGCAGTGAAGAGTCCAGTTAGACAATGAGATTGAGGCCCCTTGGAAAAGGGCGCCTTGCAGCCCCGGGGCACAGCAGCACCATTCCCTCTGCTCTGCACAAATTCGGAGAAGTCAGCCATCAGTTTGAAGGCACAAACTGATGGGAGTAACAGTTTATAGGTTACAGAAGGGTATTTTATTGTTAACGGACTGTACCAAGTTAAGATTTAAGAGGGGGAGAGACAACATGTAGGCAAGAAATGCTATGATACTTTTCCCCCCCGGCCCAAGCTCCTGCAATTACTCTGATGTGAATTTTTGATGACTTCCGACATCTTGCATGGTTAGAAATCGCTTCAGCTGTCATGTTTGGTTAATGTGGAAAATGCATTTGCTGCATTGTGATGCAGTGCTGTAGCCACAGATTGTTGCCCCAGTTGTGAAGCTGGTCCCCTAACTGAGCAGCAGGAATTTGCACATGCCATGATGCTAAAATAAATGGTAGTTGAAGATTTTATACAGCAGCAGGCAGATTCTGCCATTTTAGCCTACAGAATGTGTAGCTCTAACACACACAGCATCTCAGATGACTGCGCCCTTGTCAACGGCACCGTCCTCCCACACCGAGCAGCAAATTCACCATCTTAAATATTTGGCCTCTCGGTAGTTAAGAGGTTTTGATACTGTTTAAATAACTATTCAGATCAATTATAGCTTTGAACAGAAAAGAGGTTATTTGCATCTCAGGAATATACAGCCAATGAAACTGTCAGTGACAAAGGGAAATGCAGACCTTTTATTAACATATGCTCAGCTCTCTGTCACTTCTTTATACAACATTGGGGGGGGGGAGAGAATATATGATGTGTAAGTAATGAATATTCCCATTATGCTGTAATGGTTTTTAAAAGTGTTCCTCAGAAGGAGATTTTTCCCTCTGTGTTTTAATGAATAGTCTGAAACTTAAAGCCTACATTAAAATACTAACATGTGTTTTTCATTGTTGCTAAAAGAAATTCAATGCAACAAACAACTATGCAATTATAGGGAAACTTGTGAAGAAGCAAAGATGAAACCACACTAATGATTAAAGTAAGGCAGGCAGGTAGTGGACTGTCATTATGGTACCGACTGCACAAGAAAAATCAAGAGAAAGATTCTTTCATCTTCAAAAGCAAAATCCAAAAACCCTATGATTGCAATCTGCTGGTTGCAGAACCAACTCGGACACTGCACAACCTGTCGGACACACGAGGCTTGCCATTTCATAAAATACTTTAAACAAATAGTAAGTTGGCTACCTGGCATCTAGAATTTGGCTACTTAAGGTTCTTATTCATCTACAATCATTGATTTGGTATTTAAAGCAGAGCCAAGTTACAGATTTTATTGCTTTAAAAGAAAAACAATTAATATAATTAACCAATATATCTTCCAACATAACTTTTGCCAATCAGGTGCTCATAGTTGAGATGTTTCAGACATTTAATAAAAAACGAGAAGGCTATATGAAAGAGAATGAACACAGGAACACACTGGTGCATGAACAGTAACAGTGAAAGAACTTATGTTACTAACATAAAAATCAACTCATGATTTCCTTTGTTTTATTCATTGTGATAGCACCCAATGCATAATTTGGAGGTGCATGTGTTAACAAGCACTGTGAAGCTCAAGAGCTTTCTAGTTTGTTTTCCCCCCCTAACTTAAAATCAACAGTACCAACATGCTATTGATGCCATAGCAGATGTCACAGTAGTTGTAGGGAACATTCAACAATTCAAGTTGTTTTTTTTTTGTTCCAGACCCAATACAAGGTACCACTAGCAGCTGAGAAACTGCACAAGGAGGGAGGGAGAAACCATGTGTGTTGGGGGTAGCTTTGAAATTAACCAGGCTCGGCTTATGCTCCAATTACTGAACAAAAGACAATCCTGGGGGACCTCTTTCTGAACCAGTCCAAGGAGCAAACTCTTTTGTTTGGGATCAAATAAATACTGCATGGAGCACAGTGGCTGTGCAGCAATACGAGTATCTGCCTGGGGATAGAAGGGGCGAGAAGAAAAAGGACCCAAAGACCCAGGGTGGTGACAGTCACACCATTTCACCGATGGTTAAAACCTATTCTCTGAGGAAGGCCTCGGAAGTTCACTACAGGTGAATGAGAAAACCCCTTTTAATAACTAAGAAACAAAGCAAAACAAAAAATACCTCATTGAGTCACTCACTATTAAGACACTCTTCTTCAGCAGTACACCCAACAAATAAACTGAAAGGATATCTATGCTAGAATAAATTGTACACCAGCTCAGACTCCATCTCCCTCCAATCTAGGAGTATCCCAAAGAAAGCAGATTCTGCCTGCAAAGAACCCCGGAGCACAGCGTACGTACTGAGAGGTGTTAACTAACCTGCCTCAGATCCCAGGTGCCTGAACATGTATGTGAAGGTTGTAAACATTGGAAAGAAGCCTCCTTTTACCTCTCCACTTGTTTTATCCTCAGCTGAACATAAAGTGGTCCATTCCTAAATCTCTACTCAGTAGTCCCTTGTTTAATTCTGTTTTATCTTTAGATAGTCCTAAGCACCAAAAACTAAAAGAGAAAAGGGAAGACAACTACTGGACTCAACATCCTATATAATAAAAGGCTAATATGCAAATAGACCAAAGGGTGGAAAGACGGGTCACTGAGATGCACACTGACCACCAGGGGGCAGATGCTCAATGCAAGAGCTGCCCCCTGGTGGTCAGCGGGCTCCCACAGCGGGAGCGTCGCTCAACCAGAAGCTGGGCTCATGGCTGACAAGCTCAGCAATGGTGGTGGGGGCCTCTCCTGCCTCCACAGCAGCGCTAAGGATGTCCAAATGCCAGCTTAGGCCCGGTCCCCGCAGGCCTAAGCCATCAGTTGGACATCCCCCGAGGGCTCCCAGACTGGAGAGGGTGCAGGCCAGGCTGAGAGAGCCCCCCGCCACCTGAGTGTATGAATTTCATGCACCGGGCCTCTAGTTTATTAATATAAGGAATAAAAATGGGCTTGCTTATACAAATGCAAAGATTACATCTACCAAAGAGGACTGACTTTTCAAAATCCTCTGCACACTGCACCATTCTGCATGTAACAGCAGCTAACTTGAATATCACTTACACATTATATAAAAAAATCTAGACACCCACAAGTGTAAAGACAGATGGATCTTACTGCTACAATGGTGAAAGTGTATTTAAGCCTCTACGTATTTGAATGATCTACAAATTTCAGGTGGAGGCTTGAATTTTCAAAAAGTATTCCACATAAAACTCCAACAAAGCATGCCTTTAGATAGTTCCTCCGAATACTCAGTAATCTTTCATAGAAGTTTCAAGTGTTATTTCTATTTTCATCTCGCTATAGATTCTCCCCAATGAGTTCATTAAAGAACTTCCCAACAAAGTACATGTATAGGACCCCCCAAAAGTTTCCCTAAAAAGTAGGAACAGTTACTCCAATTTACTCCAATTTAAAGACTTTCTGACCTTCTCCCTCATACAACTAATCGGTTTGAAAAATTTCTGAGTAGGAAGGAAGGAAAAATATTGGAAGGTGGCTCCAATTTCCACATGCCCACACCTGAAACACAATTAAGTACGAGGAGACATTTTTGAAGGTGTGGCATTAGTATCCTACCTTTTTTACCTGTTATCATTAATAAACAAGATTACAGAATAGAGAGATGGAAGCCACTGAAATCCTGTGGATCAAGTAGAATTATAATAGTCACCATGAAATTATGTTCAAGTTAACAAGTGGAAAGCTCTTAAGTGCACTGACTATGCAGGGCGGCACCCAGAAGCCAAACTTTCACAGATCCCTGGTGAGCTCTGTCTGCCTTCTGCCAGGTTCCCTGGGCTGCTGGGAAGATCAAGTAATATCGCTGGTGGAAAAGTGCTTTCAAGAGTCAAGAACGAAAGGCTATGCAGGTTGGGCAATTATCTGTCCCCGAGCCTCTAGCCTTCTGAGGCAGAGCTGGATCCTGGCTGCCTTCCCAGCCCATCATCACCATCCTCCTCCTGGCTCCTCTCTCCTCACTAAGACCTGGTTCCTTTGCCAATGCTACAGACTTCTCCCATGTATTTCTTTTGCCTGACACAAGTCTCACCTCGATACCAGTGGCTCTGGAAAATTCTGTCTGGGGCTATTCTATGAACTGTGTTTCTTATCCTATCGCTCAATGTTTCATCGTGATGTCTTCCCAGCACATCAAAAACCTATATGAACTCTTAACCCTCAATCTAGTTAATCGTCCTAATTTCCCAGCCTTGACCAACAGCAACAATCCTCCTTGAGTTACTTCTGAACCTCTTTCTTAAGCCCAAGGGTGTTGTGCTTTATTCCGAACGTCTCTCACACATCGCTGCTTCCTCTCTTTTCTCAGCCACCAACCTGGATCCTGGCCGTCATCACCGTAGCTGGATTGCTACAACTGTCTCTGAAAGACATCTCAGCAAGTCTCCTTCCACTGGCCAAGCCACTTGCCACGTCCATAAGTGTCGCCACACCCTCCCTGCTTCCTTTTTACAGTTACCTGCTCCAAAACTGTCAGCAGTAAGTATTGCTTGGCAGTCCCTCCTTCCACATTTGAGGCCCCCTTCCTGACAGACTGTATTTCTTAGCATATAACCTACCTTTGGGCAGGTTCTCACTCTCATCTCCTCCTTCACTTCATGTAAGCTAAACCCATTTAATCTTTCAAGACCTACTCAGATCCCGTCTGCTCTAGGAGGCCATCCTCAACTACCCCAAAATTCAACCATCAGCACGCTCTCCCTCTCCTCTGAACCCCCATGGCATTTAGAATCTCATGTCATCCCCATTCAATTTTGCCTGTCACCTTACACTGTCTTGGACAGCTTAATCCCATCACAGGAGTGTTAGGCTTGATTCTCCAGGTAGAAGCTTTCAGAGGGAGGCAGCCTCAAGCTATGTTTATTCTCACCTTCACCAGTGCCTACCACAGTGCGGTCCTTATGAGCACTCAGCAAAACCACTTCACTGATTTTCAGTGCTCACTAGGCCCCACCCAAGGCAGATGCTCGCAACTACTTTACGGGGCACTACATATAAATATTGCTTTTGCTCGTTGTTTGTTCTTTCAAATCTCTTCAGCTCCCTGAGGTAAATGCTGCCTTAGGTAGTAAGAGAAATGCTGATGTGGCTCTTGGCCAATGCACAGAGGCACCAAGCTCTCCTTGGTGACTAAGCATCATTACCCATAGTATTCAATTCTCAAAGTCAGCTTCCTTCTCAGTTGCATCTAGAGCCAAGGAGTTTCAGGGAAAATGAGATGGTTCTGGCTAACAGTCAGTGTCGTGGAAGTCATAGCTGATATGTCCTGAAAGTCAGCCGACAGTGAAAAAGCAATCTGCTAATTTTATCAGTGGCATTTCACCTTGAGTATTGTTCTAAGTGAGGACCACTGCCCCGGGTATGCTCACAAACCAGAGTGTAGAGGTGGGCTGGAAGCTCAGCCCACACGAGCGAAAGCAATTTCAGAAGTAAGATTTCCACTTTGAACATGTTTTCAAGAAGTAGTTCCCCAGGAAATACAGTTACTAATGGGAATAGGCTAACGGGAGAGGAGGAAGCATCCTCAAATATTCCTCCAGGGCAATTCATACTGCAGTCCCAGCTTTCAGAAACTCAGAATGATGAGAAAGAGCTCCAGCGTACCCCCCCCCTCTCTCTCTCTCTCTCTCTCTCCCTCCCTGTCTCTCTCCCTCTCTCTCTCTCTCTCACACACACACACACACACACAGCATCTATCAAGCCTTGGTATTCAGATACAGGGAACAAATGATTTGGGCAAGGACTTGTAGACTATATGGAAAAGTTCTATCTTAATAAAAAATAAATAAAATAATGAAGTATATGAACACTTATCAGAGTCACAGGCACAAAATTTCAGGAGTAATTAATTTCCCCTGTGGCACAGATTAAGAAAATAAGGCTTACAATGCTCTTTGCACAGTACTATGGGACACTATACCAAGAAAAACTGCTCAGGTGTGCGCCAGAGTCCAGATTTCAAGCTATTACATGGGGGGTAGAAGGGAGTGGACACAAAAGAACAGCTGCTAGCATGCTAGTTCTTGTTACCAATGTACTTTACACAACAGATGTATTTATTACCAGGTTAATTGTAAATAGAATTCTTTTAGACAAATTCTATTTTAAACTGAGCAGGGAAGCTGTTATTTGAAGGAGTACTAAGCCTCAATATGGCCCCAAGATTTCTTTTATAAATGCAGATACTGAGTTTGACTTTGCTTACTAAAGCAGGCTCCACCATATTAATAATGTTATTTTAGATTAAAGACACTAAAACCTTCATTTTCATGTACTTTTTTTGCTGTACATATTTACTATTTCTGCTATTACCTGGAAAACACTGATGAGGCCAAAAACTGATTTAAAAAAATGACTCCTCAATAGAAAAAAAGAAAACCACTAAAATCATCCAACCCTCAATGACCTGAACAAGGGAAAAGCTGTATTCTGTTATCTGGTCAGAATTTCAAATTCATCAACATACAAAATATAGGTTCCCGAAATTTTTCTGTGAAGAACAATTATAGGCAGAATTCTATTTTCTCCTTAATCCCTATTATAAAGTTGAATATGGCATTACTCAAAGCAATACATAAAATTTGAAATCAAGATAGAGTAAAATTATATTCAAGGAAGCAGCCTTAGAAAAAAAAAAAAAAAAAAAAGAACCAGAATAAAATTACACGAGAAATAACAACCAAATGAGTTTGAAACAGAAAACATGGTGATGTCCTGGGGGAGGATGCTCATCCTGCGTGAACAGGGGAGAGAGGAGAGTGGAGGCAGTGCCTCGCATCAGGACAGACAGGCAAGGCAAGGGAGGCAGGGACTCTGTCTACCCCAGGAGCTTAAACTGTCCTGTACTGAAACCAGGGCAGGCCTTCATCTCTACCCTGCACCCTTCTCATTTCTAGAACAGGAACACGAGGCTATGTAATTCTAAAACGTTTGTGTGTTTTGTTAATTAGGCTGATTTTCCAATCTGCCCTTCCCACATCATTCCTCTCTCTGTCAGCCTTCCAGAATGGCAAGGGTAGAAATCATTTTTAAGCCAATGGTTCAGTTTGATTAACATGCTTCTTACCACTAAGTCCCCCAGCAAACTACTGAGGTGACTAAAGCAAACGTTCCCAGTTCCGCTACTTTGCCTTCTCAGATCCTGGGCAGGCCAGAGAGCTGAACCCCTCAGGTAAACTAAAACACCGAAAATCTAATGAAGGTAGGAACCTATTATATCCACTTACAGTGCTTAACAAAGCATCATGCCCAGGGTTAAGTGCTCAACAAATATTTATTGATTAATCTTTTCAGTTACTGAGGGATGTTATTCAGAAGCTCTAGAAATGTCTGCGCAATTGCAGATTGTTATCAGCCTTCTCCGACTCTGGTTCTTCTTGGCAAATTTACATTTAGAATTTAATCTGTGTGTTCTTGTGTAGCTTCATACATATTCCTTGAGCCTAATCTAATTGAATTCTATTTAACACCCGATAAGATTACCTACATAGGATTCCTAAAAGCAAGAGGTAATCAAGTCTAGCGGAAAGTAGAAGTTGGAGTCAAAAGAACTCAGTTCTAGATAACCCTAAACAAGTGAGGCACCTCATGTCTCAGTATTCTCATCTGTAAAATGGGAAAATGTCATCAGACCTATATGAAGTAAGAACACTATTCTTCAACTGTCTATACAATGTAATTATTCTTCAAAGCAAAGGCAAATCATTTTGAATGATTTCTAAAACACAGGCTGCACATTTCAATACATTTTTCAAATATGCAGTCTGATTTAGGCATTTCTAAGGTTATTCTGCCTTTCATCTTTCTCTCATGGCATCTGTTGTTACTAGCAGCGAAGGAAAAGGAAAATCTAATGTCACTAACAGTAGACTCCAGGTCCCCCTCACTCACTTAATGAGGGAGGGGAGTGCAGTGAGAAGCAAATGAAAAGGTAAACAAAATGAGGATGAGTGGAGCTGAGGAGAAAGGCAGAGAAAATCGGGTTAGTGAAGAAAAACAAGTCCATCTTTCATCTCTCCTGGCTCCTACTGATGGCAGACGGTGTATTTAATCTGCTGAGAGACCAGATTTAAGGCCTCCGTTGGCATAGTCCATCCATGAATTATTAACGTTTGCAGAAGCAACAGCAGATCCGCTCACAGTGATCTGAGAGGACAATGACGATGAACCAAGATGGGATTAGTAATCCCTCCACTTCCCTTTCCCCGTCTCCCTCTCTCCACTCCCCTCTGGGCTCTGACTGCTTTTGAGGCTGTGTATTTTGAGCTACAGCCTCAGTTATCGGAGTCAATACTACCTCCAGGGTGGAAAAAAAAATCAATGACCAATTAGAAGTCATAAGTTTTTAATATATGTCCGTTTTAAACATATACTTTATTGACTGCTGTGTCCTTGATGAAACAAAGATAAAAACAAGGGTGGTAACAAATTCTTTATGGACTCAAACAAATCATAACTTAAATGCGTGGAGACAGCTGGAAAAACAGGGTTTACCTCCACTAGACCTCTGTAATCACTGCACCTGGTGGATCTCAAACTGGAGAGCTTGTTAAGTCACAGATTCTGGGATCCCACCTCCACAGATTTGGATCCATAGGTCTGGGGGAAGCCTGAGAACCTGAATTTCTAACAAGGTCCCGGAGAGGCTGATCCGGTCTGACTCCACACTTTGGAATCACTGAGAAAGCGTCTCTTTCGGTTGACAAAGATAGTACTGAGGGCATGAGGGGAATGGACAAGGAAATTAAAACCAACCAGAGGTAGAAAGCTAATACAAAGACAGAGATGAGATTTACAGCTCCTTTCCCTTCCGAACTCCCAAAGAAAGACCTAGATGCCTGAAGGGCTCTGTAATATGTCTGCTATTCCCAAATAAACCCAGTCCAGCTCAACCCTTCCTTCTCCCAAAAAATGAGCTAGTAGAGCCTGGCAGGTATTACTCAGTGGTCAGAATGTCGACCTGCACACCGAAGGGCGTATACCTGGGTTGCATGCTCAATCCCCAGTCCCAGTCGGGGCTTATATGGGAGGCAACCAATCGATGTGTCTCTCATCTCTCTCTCTCTCTCTCTCTCTCTCTCTCTCTCTCTCTCTCTCTCTCATGAGCTAGTAGAATATATAGTTAATAAATGGTGAAGAACACACATTAAGCTGGGAGTTAACCTATAAACTGATTTACTAAAACATGAGAAACAAAATTAAATATCCCTTGGTCATTTTCTTCCCCATCATCCTCTCTACTTAGGATCTGGCTTTGATGTATAATCAGTTCCTTTGCTATGTACTATAACAGAAAACTCTTTCACACCTTCGATATCGAGTCAAGTACCAAAAACACAAAAGTACAATGTAAGTAGAAGCTTTGGGTAAGGGCCAAGAATAAGAAAATACAACTTCTGGTACCCATTAACCAAACATGAGCAAGTTGGCTAGATGGAGAACATAAATTCCACTTCTTTGCGGTTTGCAAACACAGAAAACACAGTAATGAGAGCATGTGAGGGAGGTCCACCTCTGCAGCCAGCAAGGCCAGGTTCCCACAGAACCACCCTCTCCACTAGCCCCCCCACAACCTCACGTCTAGATGGTGTTCACACTACAGAAGACAGCCAGGATTTCACAGTTAAGCCAATTGGGGAAAAAGGAGGTACACTCCCATTAGCAATGGCTGCTCTGGATGACAGCCCACCTAAAAGGCTGGGGAAAAAGGGGCAGAGAAAGAGGGATGCAAACAAAGGACAGAGAGAAAGAAAGGAAAGCAGAAGAAGGGAAGATAGCCAGGGAAAGGAAGGAAACGGGGTGAAACAGAAAGCAAAAAAAACTGGCAAAAGCAAATCAAAAACCTCCCCCCGCAAATCTGCTCTAAACCCTGGCAGTCTAGTTCGCCTAAAGTTTCAAATGTGACATTTGTTCTGGTTTGCCATGTTGCATTCATTTGGCACCAATGACCTTCTCAGACAACATAAACCAGGCTGAAAGGCCCTAAAGCTCAAGAAACCCTGAGCCCTTTCACTTAAAGGGCATCTGTAAACTGAGTCAGCAGCAGCAACAAACATCAGCACCACTTTTTGTTCCAAAGTGTATGGAAGATGGAAAAAATGAGGTCTGACACCGCGTGGTTTACTCTTCTAAGTAGCATTTTCATCCCTACAACTGATTTCATTAACCAGCAACCCTTTCACGTGGAAAGGAATAAATGGAATTGTCACTTCAAAGAAAATAGGTGAGAAAAGGTCCAAAAGGAAGGAAAGGAACAAAAAACATCAGTGGCCAAAGAACTAACTTAGTGTCTCTGCAAAAAATAGTAATGTGGCTTTCTCCCAACCAGTTCAGCTCTTGCTGCTTTCCACAGCAAGGCATGATAATAAGGAAACAGGGCAAGGTACCGGAAGTATCTATGTTCAAGTCCCATCTCAGATCGAAACTAATCTCTCGATCTGGTTCTCAACTTCCTCTTGTAATAAAGATGCTGACAACGCCCATTCAACCCATCTGAAACATTGCTGTGAGGAACCAAAGAATAAAAGAAAAGATGGCCCTGATTGGTGTGGCTCAGTGGATAGAGCATCAGCCTGCGGAATGAAGGGTCCCAGGTTCCATTTTGGTCAAGGGCATGTACCTTGGTTGCGGGCACATCCCCAGTGGGGAGTGTGCAGGAGGCAGCTGATCGATGTTTCTCTCTCATCAATGTTTCTAACTCTCTATCCCTCTTCCTTCCTCTCTGTGAAAAATCAATAAAATATTTTGAAAAAATGGATCCTTTATAGGAATTGAGCAATTCTAAATAGTAACAGTTATTTCTTTATAGTTTATCTCTAACACATGCTTTATGGACTAATTCCTCACCTCTCTGTTAAAATAGGTATATTTTTCTTATCATTTTAACAGATGTTCTATAGTCTCAAGTACCTGGTCTATACAATTTAACACTCCCAAAATGGTCCAGCAACTTCCAGGGACAATACAGCCATCAAGAAAGCACTATGGAGCCATTTTCAAGTTCTCTAAAGTAAGCATGTCTTCGTTTTGTAATTAGGGAGAAAAATGGATTTTCCTCCTAAAACCATTCAGTTCTCATTCACTCTCAAAATCCCAAATGTTATGTTTCCTTGTCATCTAACTCCCTTAGCCTTCACTCAAGACGTGAGACCCGCTCTCTATTCCAGTCGAGAGGTGTCCAGGTTGGGAATGAAAGGCTGTAATGGACAATGATTACTACTCCCCCGACCACCCTGAGCCCAGCTCCCTCCGAAAGCAGGACACTACCAGCCCGTCAGCTGGACTCTAGAGAGGCCCCAGATCCATGCTGAGGGCCACGTACACAGGAGTGCTTAACTGGGACTTACTCTCCAATACCACAAGGACATTTTGGTTCCCTGCTTGGTCTTTTCTTTGAAATTCTCTTACGTTAGTTTGCATTTATTTAAAAGAGCCAGTTAATCCAAAGGATACGAATTTGTATGACTTCAGTTAGCATTCTAGTCAACTCCGCACTTCCATGCTGTCTCCCAGAAAAGAATAATTTTGCTGTATAGAAATATTATTTCCTGTATTCTGGAGCAAACACAAAGTTGAGGGCTTTGTCTGTATCTTTAAAAACCAAATACACATAATTCCCTGAGACAGCCAAATCATATTATAAGATTCAAGATTTCAGCATTCCGGCACACTGCCAGAGCCTAATGGCCAGTCAGACGCTAAGTAAGGAAATGGGTCTGCATTAAACCTACAAATAAGTCAACAATCAATAGTTCAGAATTACAGTAAAAATCTGATGTGCCCTTTAAATTGCTTCTAGCATCATCCTTCTAACTCAAGCTCAGCTTCAGAGGCAAAAGAAAACAAAGATGATCAAGCAGACGCCGAACACAACCAATTTTCAAAGCATGAAGCCTTGGCATTTCAAAACTAAAAGCTGCTCCAGGATTTCACAGAAATCCTTGACTGTGTACCTGCAGGGCAGTAAACCTGAGACATAACAGGCTGAGCTTTAGACAGTAAATTAAACTGACAGCTCAGGAAGCAGAAAAGCATGACAAAAAAGCAAGCACTTGGAGAAGATAAAGGGATGAAGCAGGTTTGGCCTTCTGTAAAAAACTCAACTCCCCCCCAAAGCCAGCTGGAAAGCATGTTCCAGCTTCTTCCTTAATCAACATTGTTTTATTACTAAGCTTATATGCAAATAAGAGCAATGCCTGCCACACCCAGAGAGGGCTTTCTACTCCTTATTTTGCTCTAAATGAACACTCACTTATACTTCTATCTCGTACTTCCACTACCTCTCTCCTTCAAATATACCCTGGAAATTCACTCCTTTACTAAAACACTCAGTCTACAAACGAACTTTAAAAGCTAAGGCCTGAACTCAAACCAACAGCAGGGAGCTCAGGTCTGGCACACCTAGCCTCTAAGGCCTTAGGCTCTTTCTTCGTCAGTGAAATGCGGTGAGCAATAGTATCCACATCAGGCTACACTGAGCAGAATTAAATGAGGAAACCCAGAAAGTGTTCGGTGCAGTGTCGACATAATAAATGTTCAGTAAATCTTAGCTTTGCCTCCCTGATTCTAGCTGCCATGAAACAGAAGACAGAAACGCAAACTTTGGTGCCATTTTTCACTCTAACAGCAGGGAACACTTAAACTAATAAGGGAAGAGAGCGAGAAAGCACAGCTCTTAAAATAGAGTTATTCCAAGTAAGGTTGAAGGGGTACCAGCCCGCAAACGGTTTGTTCCCAGTCTAAAAGGTAAAGACAAAGACTGAGACGAAGCATTTAGAAACTTTTACAGCAATCTAACAGAATCATTTTATATCTGTTGAATTTAATTTTAAAAACTAGGGCTTATAGCTTATGTCTTTCATTTCATTTTTCGTGGTCAATTTATTTTTACTCTATTTTATAAAAGTATCTCTCAGTAGGACATAAAATGGAGTCTGGGGGGAAGAAGCTTGTTTGAGAAGCACTGATTCCGTAAGCACCTTCTGAATGAACCATACTCCTTCATGAAGACATCTGGGCAGTGTGGAATCTCATCATATAGCCAACTGCCACTACAAATGCCAGTAAATCTGCAAGGATCCACCAGGCCCTGCTCGTTTAGAGGGGACCTGCTGAAACAGATTGATACGCACTGTGGAAAAGAGAGACCTAATAAGAGAGGAGAAAGTACTGCCAGGTAATATCACACCAGTATGTTTTGGTAACTGAGCAAATCAAGCGTATTATAACCTTCCACAGCAGTTTCTACCTGTCTCTAAGATAGTGACAGCATTTTAAAATAGACAAGTAATTTTTTTTTAAAGAGAAGGGAGTGGAGCATACTGTCTCCCATATCCTTTTGCTCATGCCATTCAAAGAAATATACCAAATTGGTTAGTAATAATAAAATCAACCAGTAAACCCACACTACCCATGTATGCTCTGCTGACCTGCTCTGCCCTCTGTTTTATAAATGAAATAGCACAGTCCTCGTTGTGAAGACGTTTCTAAGACAAGGGTTCTTTCTGCACAATTTCATGGGAGCAGTGTCACACCTGGCCTTGCTCAGCAGATTCGGCCGCAGTGCTTAAAGTGCTGCTGTTCTCTGGAAAGCACAGGCAGGGTTTTGCTGATAATGTCTCAGCCTCAACAGCCACTCCACAGGGAAAAAACAGGGCTCACCCCTCGGTCCTCCAGGATAATAAGGTGGCATGTGCATCCCAAAGGACCGCTGCAGATCGTTAGTGTTGCAGACCAGGGAGAGCTGGCCACTTGGGCTTGGGGGACTTGCTCAACCTCTCCATGTCTGGAGTACAAGATGGAAGCAGGCATTTGTGAAATGGAAACGCTTGAAAGGAAAGCAATACACACTGGCGCTGAGAGCTCTGCAGCAAGAGAAATTCTAAGCACAGGTCTTGTCAGTGGAGGATGCTGCCCACCCTCCCTGTCAGCTGCTTTCCTAGTCCCCGCCACACAAACCAACAAAAAGGCAAAACCAAGGTGTGCCCTGTTGGAGCCCTTCTCTCAGTTCCTTCACCGACTGTGGGTTTTTAGTGGAGACAGTGGGAACCCAGGTGCAACACTCTGTAACTGAGGAGCCACACTGCAACCACCACCAATGGAAGGAGACACTTCAGGCTGCAGGCCTACAAAGCTTGAGTTTGACATTCCAAATGGAAATAGATCACATGGTGCTGTGGCAAGCAGATCAAAGCAGCACACAGGGTCAAGGGCTGCCACCCGGGAATAAGAGATTGGTCTACAGTCATGCATTCAATGAAGCTTTTAACCCTCACTTAAATCACACCTACTCCGGTATCCAACAGGGCCCGTCCCTGGTTCCTGAAACCAAGCAACTTAAAAACACCAGGCTGAAGATGCTGACGTATGTTCCCACCTCGCAAGTGCTGGGCATCAATAGAACAGGAAGGTAAGAGACACCTGGTAGAGGAAGGATGACTCAGCTCTAGTGCAAAAGCACCACGCCTGACCAATATTTGAAGTGCTCTATTGAATTGTTAGATAAATACTTTAGCCCTGGGCTTCTCCCAAAAACTTTGCCGAACCATTCCAAGTTCTTTAAGCTGGTAATCGATACTCTCCTGCTCACTAGAGGATATTAGAAACCGCTAAGAAGACAAAGCAGCCTGTCATTTTCTACTTGCTCCAAACACATTCAGCACCCATTTATTTGCTTTGTGAGAGCCCTGCATTCAGGATAAGAGTAAATAGACAAGTCAAAACCTGAAGTCTTATATCCTTGGCTCACTTAAAAGCAATTTTTCACATTTTCCACAAACAATGCCTTTAACATCCATTTGATTTCCAGGGTTACCATTTTTAATTCCAGTCAAAGGAGACTTTAATGTAATTGCACACTTTGGCACCAGCCATAGTGCCTACCTTTTCCCTTATCTCATGCAGGCAGAAAAATTAAATCATTTCAGTACTGACCGCAGCAATCAGCATTGGACGACCTCATTATAAACACAGAACAGGATGGCACATGGACCTGCTTCTGGGAAGACAATTACTTTTTCTTCTTTACGTGTTTCCTGGCTGTTATCAGCTCTTGAGATTTATACTGGGTCAGAATTTAATGACAAGGAACAGAAAACATGTTTATTAGGTGGGGGAAATGTGGACACTGCGGTGTTCACTCCGGAGACAGAGCCTGGCGCGACGGCTGCCCTGAGCAAGAACACGGGGCACGGCGAGATGTGTCTTGTCCACATGCACTTCAGCTTCTACAGCGGAGTCTCGGCCCACATGTACCTGGTGTTTGTCCCAGGAAAGGGTTTCTCTCCAAGAGAATTTGGATACAGTGAGAACTGGATTCATTTGCTAGTGAACCCAAGAGCATTAGCTATGGTTTAAGTCCAGAACAGGCAGTGGTTATAAGCTGGGAAAGGACAAGCTTTAAATATCCATTCAAGTCCTCTAAAACCTCAAGAGAAAGGCTACCATGAAATTTCCTTTCGGGGCAAGAGAAATACCGGTATAACAAAGGAGGTCAACAAACACACCTGCTTAAATAAAAACCTTCACACTATTAGATTCCACGCCATAGTCTCTCATCTTTTCAGATGTGAAAACATTTAAAGAACAAAGTCTTATTCCTTCAGAGTCCACCAATTCAGAATTTCTAATACTCCATTTGGCTTTGGTCACCATTATGCGCAGAAAAGCCTGCTCAAGCATATCAACAGCACAAACAATATGGAAGAATTGTGTTTTTCCTACTTAGACTATTTCTCAGACTTGTTATGTAAATTATCAGTATGCAAATAGATGCAATCTTATGAATTAACCTCATCGCTTCCTTAAATTTACTAAAGCAGCTCTGGTAAGACCTCTCTCCTTGGTACACATGCTTAGCAGTTTCAATTTCTAGAAACAGAAGAAAATGACAACCACGCTTCTTTAAAAATAATCCTGGAATTAAGCTACAGTTCACCCATCCAGAGTGCACTTTCCTTCAACTGAGTTGAGCCAGGGAAAGTTTACTGTGCTTTTTCCTCAATGTTACATTTACCTATAATCTTCCTGAAGAGCTTCTAATCATTCCAAGAAAGTCTGACCCTCTTTCCAACACATTACCATAGGATTTCTGAAACCAATGCTTACTAAGAACTTGCCAGTGCCACAAACACATAATTAGCAAACAGCACAACCACTTTTCCTCTTAGCTGTTATATATAGTTGCATTTAAGCAGCAGTATCTTAATTCCGAAGATATAAAGTTAAGAGATAATCCATGAAAATAACAATTTAGGTTATATAACAATAAGGGGTTATGCCACCAGTGTGATTCGTTTTTATACTTACCAAAGCCATTTCGTTTCTTCTGATTACTGAAATAAGCTAAGAGTGGTTTGAGCAAACTCTACCTTTCCAAGGCCAAGAACAGAAAAAAGGAAGGAAATAATGAATATTTTATTACAGACACAGTGTGGTAAGCAAAACAAGGTTTAACAAGTCAATTATCACTGCGCCATTATTCTTAAGTGATAGATCAGTTTCCCTGACTTTAATTTTCGCATAATCGTTTTAGTCTGTTTAAGACTTCGTTTTCTCTGTACTCACACAGGACAGAATTTCATCTGGAAATTTAGACATTATGAAGACCTTTGGTATCGGATTTTTTTTTCTAAAGAGCAGGCTAAATTTTCACTTATCTAAGATTTGAATTGGCTGCTAAATCAATTCCAACAACATTGTAAATTTTTAGGAGGGAACATTCAGAAAGTTTTGTTTTTTCTTAAGCAGTAAAGCCAATACACTAAATTTGGAGGTCATGGGGAGGAGAGAGGTAAGAAGACTATTAAAGGGGTGGCATCTAAGGAAAGCCTTAGAGTGTTAGACAGAAGTTAGGGCTTGAGCATTACAAAGGTGCTACTCCCGCTAAAGGAAGGTGGTAAGCAAAGGCCTAACGTATAAAAGAAAAAAGAAAAGGTTTGGCCACTGTTTGGCTGAATACACAAATGCCCAAATTAGCTCTTCCGACCTTAGAAAAGTACCACAACCTAATCCTACTTACACTGACCCTAAAAACTAGGTATTTAATACAAAGCAGACTGTTTCTAGTTGGAAAATGTCTCTACAGAAATCTCTCAAACACATCATCGTCCTGGATTTAGGGTAGGCCCTAATCCAGTGATCAGCAGAGCCCTTACAAAAGAACACGTAGACTTGCCAACATGAGAAAAAACCTGGGAAGATGGAGGCAGAGAATGGAGTGACACTGCCACAAACCACAGAATGCCAGGAGTTACCAGGGGCCAGAGGAAGGATTCTCCCCTAGAGTCTTCAGAGAGGAGCATGCTGCTGCCAACACCTTAATTTCAAACTCTGGCCTTCAAAATTGTGAGAGGTAAATTTCTAATGTTTAGGCCACTAAGTCTGTGGTAATTTCAAGGTAATTTGTTGTGGCAGCCCTAGGAATCTAATGTAATGCATTTAGCAATAATATTATTCTACTTGATGTAGTGTCATTAGAAAATATTATGGTTTAATGCTGAGAAATGACAGCTCCCATTTTAATGACTAACTCGGGCTACTTCTGCGTTGCCTTCTTGAAATATACATGCAATCTAGTGGGAAAGCCAAGACTGCAACCGAACCGTGTAAATCTGCACTTTATTATTATATAGTACACGTCAGCCATGGTACATTAGGTCTGTTCAGATCATAACAAAGACGTGCAATCTGCCCTTAATATTTCTCTCCACAGACAGAAGTGAGCAAGTGGGTCTCTGTGAGAGGACTTGTGTTCGAAAGCACCTTGATGTCACTTTAATACAGCAGGACAGTCGTGTCGGTAACATGTCCTATTAATAGTTTATGACCATTTCCAAAAAATAAAATCAATAGACATTTTTTAAAATTCCTCTAGCATCAGCCATACCTACATTTAAGTGTTATTTTAAAAATATGTTACTTTTGCTGGCGACAACAATGTTTTTAAAATGTACTCTCAGTGCATGCCTATCAACTTCACTGATTATGACAAACAAAAAGTAACAACAAAAAGACCTGCATTAATTTCAAGCCCCATTAGAAACGGAAGGAAATATGATCAGTGTTTACCATACAGAAAAGGATTATCCATGTATCTATAGGTCAAGTTTGTAAGTGATACAAACAACGGATGTACAAAGCCTTGGGCAGCACCTACTAGTATAAAGGATCTTCTAGCATTTCCTTTTATGAATTTATAAACTGACGTCATAAATTCACTGTGTGGTACTCGGCCCAAGAGATTGTGTACTCTCATCTCAAAAATCACATTGGCTAGAAAACAAATGTTTATAGCAAAATCCATCAGAAATGTGAATTATGTATCAATAAAGCGGTTAAATTAAATGAGAAAAAATGTCCATCAAAAAGTATGTCTGGCGCTAACCGGTTTGGCTCAGTGGATAGAGTGTCGACCTGCAGACTGAAAGGTCCCAGGTGCGATTCTGGTCAAGGGCATGTACCTTGACTGCGGGCACATCCACAATAGGAGGTGTGCAGGAGGCAGCTGATCGATGTTTTTCTCTCATCAATGTTTCTAACTCTCTATCCCTCTCCCTTCCTCTCTGTGAAAAATCAATTTAAAAAAAAAAGGATGTCTGGATTTTCTGAAAACCAAAAAAAACCTGAAGATTTCCAACTTAACTCTTCTTGGATAATAAACACATTATGAGAAGAATTAAAAGAAAGACCATTCCATACTAAGGGCAAAAGCTGGCTTGGGAGGAAACAAGATGGCGGCATAGGGTAGACACCGTAAATGCAGCCGTGAACAACTATTTCAGAAAAACCACGAAAAGAACACACGGACACCACTCGCACCCACAGGAAGGCTGGCTGAGTGAAAATCCTACAACTAGAGAAGAGTCTGAGACTCAGAGGAGCGGCGGAAGCAAAGTACAGAGGTACGGAGGCGCGC
>PVJC01003447.1:0-37421 GCA_004026665.1 Murina feae
CCTCTTTCACTCATCTGTGATATGTGTGGCTTTCTATCCTAGGTTTCCTCTCCTGGTATCTGCTAGCACTGTAAGACGTATTAAGAAAGTTACAATTCTAAGTCCATCCATGGATCCAGCAAATAATATACTTTTACATTTCATCCTTGTATAAGAAAACAAACAAAAATAAGGTGAGCCACACCAAGGACAAAGGGATCCTGGGTCAGAAGCCTTACTATGGACACCATTCACTGGATGGAGACACCATACCCTCCACACAGGCGAAAGCCACGGGAATTGATGTGCTAAAACCAGTATGTTCAATTCTAGTCAAGGAAGATAATGTATAGTCCAACAGACTGCAGGGGTCAGAAAACTAAGGCCCTCAGCCAAAGGTGCCCTGTACTCAGACTACTTTTATATGGCCTACAAGCTAAGAATGGTCTTTACATTCTTAAAAGGTTTTTCCCATGTGTATGGTGTGCATGCATGTGTGTGTTTAAAATCTTTATTGTTGTATTACATATGTCTCCCTTTTTCCCTATTGACCCCTTCTAGCCTGCGCCCACCCACCACATCAGGCCTTTACCACCCTATTGTCTGTGTCCATGAGTTTTGCATACATATATGTAAACTCTTTGGTTGATCATTTCCCACCTACCCAACCTAGTTGACTAATAAAGGAACAAGAGATGGAAGGGTGAGAGGAAGGCTAAAGGAACGTATCCGGCACCTCTGTGCGAATGAGTTTAACAGATCATGTTAGCCCTCTGGATCCTTCTCATCACTCATTCATCTTAAATATCACCTCCTCACTGAAGCCTTCCATGACTACCATATCTAAAGTAGATTTGCTACTTTTTCCAGCTGTTCTCTATTCCAGGTGACCTGTTTTAGTATCTTTGGGACACACATTCCTATCTAAAATCATCTGTTGATTATTTTTCCTCACTAGAATGTAAGCTTCATGAAAACCTTGTCAATTTTCTTCACTGTCCTCAAGGCCTAGAAAGTGTGCCAGGCACAAAGGTGATATTCCTAAGTACAACTGACTAGATTATTTCTTTGCAATAGAAGGTACCAGAATATATATGATGAGAAAATTTGGTCCAGGTCAGAAACACACACACACACACACACAATGTCAGGAACTAGAAGGCAACTTTACTCCCTTCCACAGTGATGTTGAGTTGATACTTTTAACCCCAATACAGGTGAGGTAATTCACCATCTGCTGTTTTTTTCTAGAGCACATATCTCATCTTGCTTGTGGTGTGAGGGCTCTGAGCATTGAGGAGAGACTGCAGATGTTTCAGCAGAGGCCCAGATGGTGCTCAGAGAAGCGTCTGGAATCTCAAATCAGCCTTGGCTGCAGCTCACTTCTGCTAACCTGCTTTGATCTGCAATGCTTCTGATAGGTTTCCAGAATGAATACTGCCAGGAGCTTTCTGGGAGATAGGTTTAGAAATCCTGCCTTTTTAGAAACGTACCCTGCAGTTAGACTAGCCACTTCCATTTCTCCATGAAAGATGTTGATAAGAATAGGAATCCTTCAAAAGACAAGACAAGGCTAATTGCTATAACTTAGTTCTTGGTTAACTGAAAAAAATATATCTCCATCATCTCTATGCCCAGTGCCTAGCGAGTGGCAGCCTACAGGACCAGCTGTGCAGGCTGCACACTAGGCAAGGCTATGAAGTGGCATTCTAATCACAGTCTCTGTGAACAGCAGCCCTGGCACTGTGCAGGACACAGTCCTACATTGTGATCCCGATTCATGGCATATGGCACGCCAAGGTGCTCTGTAAAATGTGCTGAATAAATTAGGGAGACAGAAACCTGGGAGGCTCATTACTTTTCTGGGAACTATATCAGATGGCCACTGGGCAGGTGGGTAGAGCCTGCAGTACCCACATCTTTTCAGAAAGAAGAACTGGGATCTGTAGTCCAGGAACACTGCCTGCAGGATTTGTTTACTTCAAGGAAGTTGTGGAATCTTGCCTATCTAACTGATCTGATAAGGTGGGTTCCTCAAAGGTGGGTAAATGGGATGCTTATGTTGTGAATAAATCAATGTTGTGATAATTTTTTCATATTGCTTCAGTTTTTTTCATTCCATGGATTGTATCAAGAGTTCTATAAAATGTGTAGGTGCTTCTGAAACTTCTGTCTGGTCTCTCTTACTATGCTTTTACCCCCTTACAGTTTTCTCCTTACAACAAATCTAAGTTGTCTTTCTAAAAATTAAATCAGGCTCTGAAGCTCCCTATTTTCCCTCCATGTTGCTCAGAATGAATTCAGAATACCTGCATGCACACACCCTGGCCCACTCCACTCCATGTTCTACCTCTATTCTGTACACTCCAGCTTACATTGATCAAGCCAATCACATGCTCATCTGAGTGACCTTCCCTCTGCTATGCCATTTTATGCAGATCTCAGCTTGAAAAGTACCTTTTTGAAGAAGGCCTCCCTGACCACCCCCATCTAAAACAGAGGCCCCTGTGATGTCTATTTCAGTCCCCCTTTTGCTTCTCCCATTTCTTCTTATATTTTCCCCATTTTTCCTTGTAAATTGTCTCACTGTACTACCAGAATGTTATTCCCATAAGGGTAGAGATTTGTCTACTTCTTTGTTCTGTCCCCAAAACCAAGAAAAATAGTCAGTTTTCAAAACATATTTGTGAAATTAATGTTTGAAAGTGAAAACTGTCAAAAATAGGAAACTGAATAAACACAGAAAATCATGGAAAACACTGTTTCTTTCACTATCTGCTAATACCACACACACACTCACACACATACACACATGCAAAACCACAAAAGAATAGAAAATTACAAGCCAATATCTTGATGAAAATAAATGCAAAAATTCTCAACAAAATATTAGCAAACTGGATTCACTATACATTAAAGGATTATACACTATGACCAGTGGCATTCACTCCGGGGATGCAAGGATGGTTCAACATCCATAAATTAATCAACGTGTTCTATCACATTAACAACAACAAAAAGTAATCATCTCAATACATGCAGAAGCATTTGATAAAATTCAACATCCTTTTATGAAAAACCCTCAACAAAGTAGCTATAAAAGGAACATATCTTAATATAATAAAGGCCATCTATGACAAACCCACAAGTAATATCATACTCTATGGTAAAAAGCTGAGAAAGCTTTTCCTCTAAGGTCAGAAACAAGACAAGAAGGCTCACTATCACTACTTCTTTTCAACAGAGTATTGGATTTCCTAGCCTCAACAGTCAGACAAGGTAAAGAAATAAAAGGCATCTAAGTTGGAAAGGAAGAAGTAAAACTCTCACTGGTTGCAGATGATGGATTACCATATAAAGAAAACCCTAAAGATTCCATCAAAAAACAAAATAAATGACTTCAGTAAAGTTTCAGGTTACAGAGGCGATATACAGCAATATGTTGTGTTTCTATAAACCAATGACAAATAATCAGTAGGAAAAAGAATTTTATATCTAATTTATAATTACATCAAAAAATATTGACTACCTAACAATAAATTTAACCACAGAGAGGAAACAGCTACACATTGAAAATTGTAAGACACTGAAGAAAGAAATTAAAGAAGATGCAAATAAATGGAAGGATATAGTTTGCTCGCAGATTGAAAAAATTAATATTGCTCAAATGTCCTTACTACCTAAAGTAATATACAGATTCAAAATACCAATGGTATTCTTCTCAGAACTAGAAAAAATTAATCCTAGTAATATGGAGCAACAAATACACCTAAGACCCCCCCCTCCCCCCAAAAAAAAAAACCTGGAGAAAGAACAAGGTGGGAGATATCAGGCTCCCTGACATCAAACTATACTACAAAGCTACAATAATCAAAACAGTATGATATTGGCATAAAAACAGATATATAAATCAATGGAATAGAATCAAGAGCCCAAAACTAAATCCTTGCTTATAATGGTTAATCTATAGCAAAGGAGGCAAAAATATACAATGAAATAAAGACAGTCTTTCAATAAGCAGTGTTTGCAAAACTGGACAGATAAATGAAAGAAATCAGACCACCTTCTTACACTGTATACAAAAATAAACTTAAAATGAATTAAAGACAAAAATGTTGGATCTAAAACCATAACATTCCTAGGAGAAAAATGGGCAATAAGTCATAACTTTGCTCTTAGCAGTATCTTTTTTTATGTCTCCTCAAGCAAGACAAATAAAAAAAATTAACAATGGGATTATATCAAACTAAATATGTTTTTCACAGTGAAATAAACTATTGACAAAACAAAGAGACAACCTACTGAATGGGAGAAGATATGCACAAATGATACATACAATAAGGGTTAAATCTCCAAAACATATAAAGAACTCATACAACTTAACACCAATCCAATTAAATAATGAACCTGAATAGACATTTCCTCCAAGAGGACATACAGATATCCAACAGATATATACAAACATACTCAATATCGTTAATCAGGGGAAAATCACAATAGTCAGAATGGCTATCATCACTAAATCAACAAATAACAGATGTCGGATAGGATGTAGAGAAAAGGGAACCCTTTTACACTGTGGGTAGGAATGTAAATTGATATAGTCACTATGGAAAATAGTGTGAACCTTCCTCAAAAACATTAAAAATAGATCTACCATATAATCCAGCAATTCTACTTCTGGAAATATATCCGAAGGAAACAAAATCACTATCTCAAAGAGGTATCTGTACCTCCCTGTTCGTTACAGCACTTGGAAACTACCTAACCATTCATCAATGGATGAATGAAGAAAGAAAATGTGGTGTATATAGTATACAATGGAATGTTATTCAGCTATAAAAATGTAACCCTTCCAGCAACAGGGATGGACCTTGAGGGCATTATACTAAGTGAAATCAGTCATGCAGAAAGACAAATACTGTATGATCGTACTTATATATGGAATCTAAACAAACAAACATAAAACCCCACATAGAAACAGAGAACAGATTGGTGTTTACCAGAGGTAGGTTTTAGGGACTGGTGGAAAGGGTCAAAAGGTACAAATTTCCAGTTTTAAGATCAATAATTTCTGGGGGTGTAATGTACAGCATTGTGACTATAGTTAACAATACTTATTGTATATTTGAAAGTTGCTAAGAGACTAGATCTTTAAAGTTCTCATCACAAGGAAAGAAAACTATTTGAGTTGATGGATGTTAACTAAATTGACTGTGGCAATCATTTTGTAATACATGAGCATATCAAATGTGTATACCTTAAACTAATACAATGCCAACCATATATCAATACAACTGAGAAAAATGAGATATAAATATTTACAATATTTTAAAAATCCGACCCTCCCCTCCAAAAAATGACTTGATCAGTTTGGACATCCATTTGCAGTTCCTAAGAATATCCATTTTTTCATGCATTCACTACCATGGATTTTTTGTCATATTTACTGTTCTGAAGACTAAAACTGGGTGTGAGATTTGATATTTTTATAGATTCATTGCAAATTCATTTCACTAAAGCATTTTCACAATAAATTAATTCAGTTTAGAATATTTATCCATCTAACAATGCCTGGTCATTCTTGAAGATCAATCTGGTCTGTGTAGTCTTTATAGATAAACTCTTCCCAAGACTGATCTCTTTTATTTATTGCTATAATCCTATTTTCCTATGGCTTTATATTATAGCACTTTTCACAGATACTAGTTTATATGGCTCTCTGTGCTTTTAAACTATTTACTGATGGCAGGGTCTGTATCTTACTCTATAACAGATTATATCATTCATTATTTCATTCATTCATCTCAGAAATTTATTGAATACTTACTAAGGCCAGTCACTCACTGGGGCTCTAGAGAAGAGCCAGAGTGACCAATATACTTATATTTATGAGGAGACAATAACCAACATCAGTTAGTGATGCATAATGACAGTCAGAAACAGAACTTTACTGGGTGGAGATAACTTTAACGTGGATGGAGGAGAGTTAGAAGACTCCTTGGTAAGCTGAGATCTGAATGATGACAGAGGCGATATGATAGGATGTCATGAGGAGATGTTCTGGGTGACAAAATCCTGGACAGAGAGGCGATATGATAGGATGTCATGAGGAGATGTTCTGGGTGACAAAATCCTGGACAGAGAGCACATTTGTGCCTAGGTCCTGGGAAGGAAACTGTCTGAGTATGCTGAGAGAAAGAAATAAAATCCCAAGACTGAAGCGAAGTCAATGAGAATGAGAATGAGAAGCAAAATAAATGAGCTTCTGAAAGGTAGGAGGCAGCAGCTCACGTAGGCAGGTACAGCTACGTGTTTTTGGTAAAGATTCAGATTAAAACATTTTCAGCTTTGCAGGTCATATGTCCTCTGCTCCAGCTTCTTAAGTCTGCCCCTGTGACCTGAACGCTGCCATTGGCAGTATGTTAATGAATGAACATGGCTGTGTTTCAATAAAAATTTATTTATAAAAACAAGAAGCTCGTTAGATCTGGCCGGTGGCCCATAGTTTATGACCCTGATCTTAGTCTCACAGGCTCTAAGGAAGAGTTTAAACACTACATTATTTCAATGGTGGCAGAGAGGCAATGATGATGATGATGATGATGATGATGATATCAATGGAAGCCACTGGAGGATTTATTTTTAAAAGGGAGTGATGTGATTTGAGGATGTTGTGGTCCATGGACCTGACATGTAACAGGCAGGTAAAAATCACCTGTTAAATAACAAGGCCATTCTTAAAAAAAAAAAGCTATTTTAAAATTCTCTCCACTAGAATATTAGCTCAGGGGTGGTATGCCACTGGAGGGAAGAAAATGTCATGATGGGGAACAGAAACCTTTCCTATTTGCTTTTTCAGTACATCTACTAACCTGCTTTCTTAAGACCTGTGTGATGGAAGGCACTGGATCAGAAAACTCACTGTCTGTTCCAAGCCAAGCAACCAATTGGAACATAGGGCTGAAAGGAGCACATGAGACAGTGCCTCTGAGTCGGGCAGATGGGTTGCCAGCCTCTTCATTAAAGAATCCTCTCCTTACATTTCCTCTTCCTAGCAGCGGTAGTGGGGAACTGCCTTCTGCGACAAATGAAATGATGGCCCTTCCGTTTTGCAGAGCTCTGTATGAGGACCCCAAATTTAATGAGTGTATGTACCAATTGCCCACACAGCTCTTAACCCTGGAATCAGGCAGTGAAGGCACAGGCATTCCTAGAGTTTTCAGTTCAATTTCCGGGTCGGCAGTTTGCCTCTATTTGCTGTTTGTTAGCTTTTTATGCCAGGTTTTCAATATTGGAAAAGCTGAAGATTCTGACCCTATTCCCCACTGCACTGTAACCAGGAAATGTCCCAGTTTAAAAACTAATATAAAAGATCCAAGGTCTTATAAAACACGTACCCCTATCCCTGTCCACCCATCGGGCAAGGATTCTGGGGAAAAGGGATTAAAAACTAAAGTAAATTTTACTACACAGATTGGAAACATCTGTGTGGTTCCTTGCCTCTGTTAACCATCTTTAAAAATAAATACACAAGAAACTTCAGGATCTGAAACATTAAACAAAGAGGGAACAATGTAATTTCTGAGTTAAAACTAAGCGCTCCATTCATCTGATATCTGGTCCAGCACAAGGCAGCAACCCAGGCCTCATCAACAAGGCAATTTGGCCGTGGAGTTTCAACGCAGTCACTTTGACAGAGCACTGGGAAGATCACCAGACAAACAATGGAACTGAAGTACTGGAAGGCAGAGTCAGCCAGCCTCAATATCCGGTCTTGGACACTAACATCCAATAATTACAAACCGATCTGGGCTTTAGGTCTCTTTGCCAGAATTTCCCAGGTGTGAACAACTGACACCTTATATATAAATCAAGCCTCTTTGGAAACAATATTAGCTTCTTGCAAGTGATAAATTAGAAAAAATGCGACCACATCCATGATCTAAGTGAAGATTAGAGAGTCTGCAATACTCTAAGTCCAAAGAAAAATGGGACTCTGTTTTAGTCACTCAACTATCTACCAGCAGATTTTTACTGATGACCCACTGTGCCTGAGGTTCCCCCTTCAGGTATATAAAGACCTTGGAGAGCCTCAAGGAATTGTTTATTTAGTGGCATTGACTTGTATTTTACCTCCTTTGCCAACACAGTGTGCTCTCAACCTTGCCCAACAATTCTGTCGATTGTGTTCCTTTCTCTTCCCTAATACCTTCATGTGCCTGAGACTTGAATGTGAAAATGCAACTTTTGTTCAATCAGAGAAATTCCACACGAGCCCTCCTTGAAGTCTGTAAGTGGATTATCATTTATTTAGACTATTTCATTCCCTGATGCACTGACTTATCCATTGTTTTGTGGTCAAACCCAGTCAGATCTGGAGAGCCAAATGTGGTGCTGAGCTGGTGTAGAGAGATATCGAAGACATAGGTTAACAAGCTGGGGTCTTAGAGGGTCCACAACCCCATAGCAGATGCCATACACTCTGTAATCTCATACCCACATGCCCATCAGCTGAGAACAGCTGTATTCATCAGGAACTACTTACGGTTCAAGAGCCAGAGAAATCCATTATCCTTGGAAGAAACTAAAGCAGTGGAACACAGTGACAATACCCAAATCAAGGGAGACTGTGTATGAACAGTATTTCTAGTATATACTCTTCAGAACCATCTCTAATACCATAATATATGTCATAACTGCTGTATTGCAGCCTCATGTATGGGCCCCTCTGTGTACTTGGGGAGAAAGTGTGTATGTGGAAGGCAGTGTTCCAAAGTCCCCTTCCTACTATGACGTTATGGAGCAGAAGTTTAATTCCCAGGTCCCCGCTAATATTCTATGGTGTGGGAGGTTTGCTGGCCCCTTTACTGAACAGGTGGAGAAGGGGGATAGGACCACTGGCTATCAGCTCTGATCCAATTTTTTCCTCCAAGAAACTGTTCTCAGTCTTCTGCACTCCCCTAGTTCTATATGCTATTATGGGTCTAAAAGTCTGAGCGGAAGAAAAAGCCCTTTAAATCATCATTGGTAACTACTGTCTGTCTTCCAAGAATATAATTTTACATGTTCAGTTTAAAAGATTCTGTACACAATTTCTCCTACACCACCACACAACAGTGTCCTACACTTCAACTCAATTCCGACACTATTTACCCAGAGATAATATCATATTCCACAGGTTAAGGATTCAGTCCCACAAGACTGCTCCCCACCTAACCTCAGATGCCAATTCCAAGTCTAGATTGTCACCTATGCTTCTGACCTACCAACTATGGATTGGAGGTTCCAATTGCCCCTCCATTAGGTTTGATTAATTTGTAAGAGCATCTCACAGAACTCAGAGAAACACTTACTAGGTTACCTTTTTTCTTTTCTTTTCTTTTTTTTTAAATAAAAGGGTGTGACCCAGGAATAGCCAGCTGGAAGAGATGCCTAGTATACAGGCATGGGTAAAGGATGCAGAGTTCTTGCGCTCTCCTAGCCCACCTCTCTCCCCAAATCTATAAATGTTCACCAACTCAGAAGCTCTCCAAATCCCATCCTTTGTGTGTTTATGGAGGGTTCATTACAGAGACATTATTAATTAAATCATTGGCCACTGACAATGGACTCAACCTTCACCACTCTCTTCTTCCTGGAGGTCAGAAGAAAGTTCTAACTCTATATTCATGTGGTTGGTTGTCCTAGCAACCAGCCTCTCATAGGTGTAGTCCAAAAGTCATCTCATTAACCTAACAAAAGACACCTTTATTACTCTTATAACTTACGAAATTCCAAAGGTTATAGGAGCCCTGTGACAGAAAACGGACAAAGACCAAATATATATATTTCATTTATAAATCGCAGCATTATAGCCATCATGCAAACTGTTATTCATAAGCAATGCATAATATTTGTAAAGCATAAATCCAACAATGTCATACTTCACTGCCAACTCACTGAAGCACACTCCTCCCTTACCTAAAAATGTCAAGTATGCAGGGTCCTCCAAGATTTTACCTCTACCCACCTCTCCAGAGTTCGATCTTCTCATCCCCTAATCCATATTACAGCCTGTACTTATGATTTCCCAGATACATGCCTATTTTACCTTCTGCTTACCCTTCTGGCTATGCCAGACAGAAATGTTTTGCTAAGGGGAGACTACTGTGGAAGGATAGTTTTTTTTATTGAGCCTTTATCATGTACCAGAGAGTGTCGGAAGCCTTCTTTATACTCTAATTCATTTATACAATTCTGGTTTCATTACAGATGCAATTTCTAGTTTTTGAACTGAGCAAACAGGCCAACAGGTATATCAACACTTGATGATTAAGTCTCAAGAGAAAGGAGGAAGAGGAGAGAAAAGAAAGGGTTTCTGTGCAAAGCATTTTTTCATAGTTTTATTGATGTATACTTTGTGTTTTGTTTTTTTTTTAGAAAGGCAATGGGCCTAAAATGGAGTCATTTGTGCTAAGCCCACATAACCAAACTGAGACTTAATATCTAACCTATTTGCGGTTTCAACATCTCCCAGGAATGTAATCTTACGGAGTCAGTCTATACTCGTCAACACCAGTAAGGTAATCCATCTGATCAACTGCTGTTTTCCCCAAAGGAAGGTGACCTTGCCTGAAACAATCCACTCTGCTTGTTTGAAGTTCTGTTATCCCCAAGATTACAGCAGGAAGCAGAAAGGAGATGGCTAGTAATTTCCTTGTCCCAACCTCTCCCGCCTACAAGCCTTTCATCTTACACAGCTCTTCAGTGCTTCTTCCTATTTGCTAGATGGGATGCTGCCCAATTCCTGGATCACTGAATAAAGCCGAGCAGATTTTTAAATTTTACTCCGCCAAGTTTTGTTTTTTAACAAATTGATATGTAATCAACTACACATATCTGAAGAATGCAATTTGATCATCTTTGATAAATGTATTCATCTGTGAAGCCATCATCAAAATCAAAGAACCCAGGAGGATGACACATCCAAATATATATCATGTTTGGGTTCAGAGCACCATAGAATGAGGAGGATATTAGGCATTAGGCCAGCTCCTAGGACAAGATTTCTTGCGCTTTGAGAAAAGTTTTTTCTCAAAATGACAGGTGGTCTCTGATGTACTAATAAATGCCACAGGACAGAGGTTTGTTTGATGAGCCTGGTATTAGTTCTCAAGGTGAGGCCTGGGTCCCTAAGGCTGGATCTCTTGGTGGCTGAATTCTCCAAGTGGAAAATGCCTAATGGGAAAAGTGTGCTCCAGGTAGCACCCCAACGGGGGGAAGGTTCAAGGCCTCTTGTTGAATCTTCCCTTTTAGTAGAAATTTCTCTCTTAGAGTAACTCTGTTCAAATCTTGAATGGTCAAGACTTTTGTTTTAATGTCATAAGCTCTTTCCTTATTCTAGCTATGTTCAGTTTTATGTAAGCTCTTGGTTTTTACCTGCTGAACTAGTTTTTCATGCTAAAGAAAAAGACTAAGATGATGAAGGCTCCAATTATCCTAGGTGACTGCATGGGAACTTAGCTGATACATCATAAGGGGATAAAGGCGGACTGCACCACCAAAGGGCATTGGCTAATACCAGCTGGTTACAAAGGGTTGTTTAGAGAGAAGTTAAGTTACCACCAAGATCACAGCAGGAAGCAGAAAGGAGATGCCGTTTCATAAGCTTCTGATATAACCAGAAACAGACAAAGTAAACAACAGAAGTAAGCTCTCAATCACCAGTCTGCATGTGCATCAGGGTATGGTTGCACGGCCTCATATAAACTATGGATTGGAATATTTCTCCCCACTGTGTTTAGATGGACCCCAGGAGGAAAAATAAGGATTTTTCTTTTAAAAATAAGTGTGTGCATGTGTGTGCATATGGCATATTTTTACATCTAGAAGTAGAGACATCAGACTGTTGACAATGAGTCTCTCTAGAGGATGGGGTAATAGGAATCCTTTTTCTTCATTTACATGCTGTTTGTAAAAAGGTTAAAAAAGAAATGTGACTTCCATAATAATAACAAAAAAGAACCTGGAAAGTTCTGAATAAACACAGCATCTGTAGGGTGTCTCAGGTTTGGGCTGGGTGGCCTGTGTCCTCCCAACCTGAAGGTGCTTCCTTTCCAGGGGCATGCAGAAACTCTCTGAATAGATGTATCCACAAGCCAAGCCTTCGTTTCTCATGAAAAAATAATCCAGTCCTCCAACAAACAGTGTCACTATTTAACAATGGGATATTACCACAGCTCACTAACCCAACTAGATCCTACTGCGCTACTGCCCTAGCACTGGCGATCTTCCCAAGAATCATTAGTCACCTAAATGTAAATTCTACAACCAGGAATGGTTCTTTTATGGCTGAGGCTTATATCTTCCCTCCCTGGCCATGTTGCAAGATACTCATCCTAGAGGGTACAGGGTTAGCAAAGACAAATAAAACAGGACAGCATCTTCCTTCACAAGAGGAAAAATAAACCATGGAGGTTGATGTTTTGCAAGAAATAAGGAACATTTCTCATACTTTATGCTGTGCTAATAAACTCAACTGATGAGAAATTTTACAAAGATATACATAGCATACTCAAAATAAATTAAATTTCCTGAAACAGTAAATAGTTATTACTGAATTCACTGCCTAATTGTTTTCCTCACCCCATTATAATGAAAATTTTCAATTTGAAACAAAACTGTTAAACCTAAACAAAAAAGGAGGGGTTATGATTCTGTATGTTTGCTAGCATGGTAAGAATGCCTTTTGCTGTGATCTCTTTGCTACATTTGGCAATTTGTCACCTTCCACAATTTAAAGTCCATAGTTTTATGTCCATTAAATATACGGTGTCCCCAAATAGGTATACAAACACTTTGAATAATTATAAGGCAGAGTTTATTAAAACATATTTCATTTTTCAAAACTGAGCTACTAAAGTGTGTATACACTTTTTGGAACACCCTGTATTTTTAATTGATCACTCATGTTTGTCTAGTCATATGCCTATTATTGAGGTGTGTGCATTTTCATATAACCATTCACTATTTCCATTTAACAATTCAGTACCTTTGTGCCAATCAACTATGTAGAATACCATAACCCACTGAGGGTATACAAAGACGAGTACTAAACGCTAGGATTAAAAAGCTCATTGCTTCATTTTTCCTGTAGTCCAGTGCAACCAGCACATTTTCTCGAACAACCAAAATCAATGAATTCAATTCCTAAAATTTTGTGTCATTTACAGGTTTTTTTAATGAGTAAATTATACCCCCTAACCTTCCTGAAAAGATTCATAGTCATGATTGGAAATGGATAGAAATGATAAATGGCATGGTAAATACATACTAGATCATCAAACATGCATTACAAAAAGGCTCATCTATAAAAAAAACCACAGTTATTCCACCCTTTTATAGTCCTCAAGAATAACTTTTTAAGAAAAGGACTTAATGTTTCCTAACCTCTTGCATGGGGGATTGTGTTTGTTTTCATAAGAAAATGATCATTACCTCCATAGGCTTGGATGATGCACATCATGCCCATAAAAAGTCCAGTGGTTATGGACTTACCTGGATACATTTGGAGAATTTTTTTCCTTCTTCTCCCTATTGCATTTCACTACCCTAACTCCCATTTTACTACCCCCTTGGCTCAGGGATAGATAGAAGCAATAAAACGAAAGTCAAGTTGGTTTCACAGACAGTAAACATGCATTATGAATTTGAAACATACCATCAGATACACATTATGCTCATTGAGCATCTATTTTAGAAGAAGTTCCTTCGACACACTTTATGACCAAAACTGTAATCTGGAACCATTCACTGTCCTTAGCTTTAGAATTCTGCATGGTTTCATGAGATGTTCACTTTAAAATATATAGTCTAAACTTATAGCTTTTGAATCAAACAATATAGGCAAAAGACATTTTTAATTGGAAAACCAGATAAATACCATTACTCCTTTACACAATGAAACAGAGAACAGAAGTAACAATAAAAAATTAGATTCAGCTAATAGATTAAGAGATTTGTAGACAATCCTATTTCACTCTTAGTTTGCCTCACTTAGGGAACTAAGTTCCTGAATGTTTAAGAGACTTCTCCAAAATAACCTGGGATCAGGCTGCACTCACAACATCCCAGCTTCTAATCAAACTATATCTATGCTTTCTCCTACAGAATGTTCAAGCTTGAACTCTAGGTCTCAATTCTGTCTTCAACTGTATCAACATGTCAGACAGCCTTCACCAAGTGAAGGACACCACATCTTAAGAACAATATATTCAAATTGCCCAATTTGCATATACACAAAATTATAGCTATATGGGGGTGGGTATAGAAGTCAGATGTGTACGAATCACATACACCCAAAACGATCACCTTAGTGTTGCCATATTTACATGCATGTCAAACCTTCAGCTAGTCATAGATGAATTGCATTAGTAATCAACACATTAGGGCTGCTTAATTTTCAGAAGCATAAAAACTTATAATTACAGGTGGGGATCATGTGCAGTGATCATATTTAAGACCAACATATTAGGGCCCACTAATTTTGAAAACTTTGAACTTTCACAGTTTGAAGATACTTGTTCTAATGTGTGTGTGTGTGTGTGTTGTGCACATGTGCACAAATTTGAGTCTCTGGTATCACTCAGAAGCACTTGATGTGATTAATATACCTAACAACACAAACAACACATATCTCAGAATGTATCCCCACAGTTAAGAGGTACATGATGGTATATATATATATCTATCCCCACAAACATATAATTGAGCATGTTTGTATAGCTCAGGTATTAGATCCAATCCACAGTGACAACTTAAAGAACCACTGAGGAGAGAGTGAGCTAGGAATGACCATCCCCATCCCGGAGGATGAGAAACTGTGGCCTCCTTCTCCTATCCCTCAGAAATATGTGCGTAAGTAGAGAGAGTAGAGAATTAATTATAGGAAGGTTTAGTTTGGATTAGATAATTTCATACTGAATAATCTCTTGCTACATTGAGTAATTCTATAATAAAGTAACTGGAAAAGGTTACCACTGATTGGTTCTAAGTGGCATAAATATAGCAAAGTTCCCTGTAGCTTGTAGACTTTTGTAGCTTTGATGCTGCTCATGTTGGATTTCTCTACTCTTAGGAATACCATTCTGCATATATAAAACCTCTTGCTCTCTACAATTAATTCGGTTTCCATATTTACAAAAATGAACACATTTGAAATGTATGGTGTGGGGTGCATTTTCACTTACCTTTTCCGCTGACTGAGCAGTGCCAAAAAAAATTGGAATGAAGGCAAGCCATACTATACATGTTGTGTACATAGTGAATCCAATGGGCTTGGCTTCGTTAAAGTTCTCTGGGACACCCCGAGTTTTGATGGCATACACAGTACATGTGACCATGAGAAGAATGCTATACCCCAATGAGCAAATGATTTGCAGATCTGTGATGTCACATTTGAGGACTCCCCTGGCCAGCTCGGGGTTCATTGTCTTATGTTCATCATAGTCTACGATGATGTTGGGTGGGTCAACGCCAAACCAAATGAAAACACCCAGAAGCTGAACTGATATTAAACTTGACGTGATCGCCAGCTGTGATGTCGGGCTGATGAGTCTGGGGGCTGTCACTGATTTCTTGCCCTGCTCAAATATGCGGTAAATCCGATTGGTCTTTGTCAAGAGGGCTGCATAACTGATGCACATCCCTAAGCCCAAGAACACTCTCCGGAAGGAACACACCGCCACGTCAGGCTTGGCTATCATCAGGAAAGTGATGATGTAGCAGAGAAAGATGCCCGTCAGCAGGACATAGCTGAGTTCCCGCCCAGATGCCCGGACTATGGGCGTGTCATTGTAGCGGATGAAAGTGGCCATGACAAAGATAGTGGCAATGATGCCCAGCATCGCTAAGAAGACGGGGATCACAGCCCAGGGGGAATGCCACTCCAGCTTGATGATGGGGATATCCTGGCAGCCAGTCCGGTTCTCATTGGGCCGCTGGTCGTAAGGGCAGTGCTGGCACGTATTCTCATCGAACTGGTACTGGTAGCCGTCACAAGGCTCGCAGGTCCAGCAGCAGGGAGTTCCCTTCTGGGTCTTCTTTCTTTGGCCGGGTTTGCAGGGTAGAGTACACACGGAATGCGGGATCGCCCGGATTCCTTTACCCCATTGCATGTCCTCGATCTGCAGGGTAAGGAATATGAATGCAACAGTGCATTATTCGAGAGAAAAGAGAAAGCATAGCAACACACATACGTATTTGACCACCTGATGAGGTCATGTAATTTACTCCTCTAGTAGGATCCACCACCAAGACTTGACTCCCTGCCATTCCACTGCAACATCCTTACCATTCACGTAGTCATAGAGTATGTTCCAAATACACTGGATTCTAAGAAATTCCTGTGGCAACTTTAAAAAGTATAAATTCCTTGTCCCCACCCCTGACCTCCCAAATAAGAATATCCTGAAAAAGAGCCTTTGGACCTTCACCTTTAACAAGTGCCCTGGGGAGTCCTATGTTTAAACTGAGAAATACCCACACGCTCTCTACTGCCTTCTCCAGGATAAATGCAAATGTCCTCAGCCACAGTAAGAAAACACACACACACACACACACACACACTCACACACTGAATATAAAAAGCTACATTTGTCTCTTTTATTAGGTGCTTTAAAAATGTCTTAAAATTATTTTAAATTCTGTAGCACCACTACCATTGTCACTGAGGAACTGTGAAGCAGAGTAAGCCTTTCATTCCATTTATCGCCCAGGAGTGGAAAGGCTCACTGTGAGGCTTTTAATTCTAGTGGAGAAGATCCTAAGAGGTCAGGAAGCATTTGATCAGAAAATAATATGGTCTGGGAACCTTTCAAGGTTGGCCATGTACCTATTTGGAGATGAAAATTAAACTAAAACACTCTAACTTAGAAGAGGATAGCCGAGTGTTTACTTAATTGAAATATTGACTTTCTGGAAGGAAATCCATAACCCACAGAAATAACGGCACGAGAGACACAACACTTCGCTGTGGGGCCGGAATTCATGGTGGTGGATGCTGCTCCGCTTTGCCAGGATGGCAGCTACTGCTCGGCTGTCCTGCGGCTGCTTTCTCAGTGTTTGCTTGCGTGAGTTTTCTATGAAAGCTACACTGAAGCTCTGGGGTTAGCGCACAGGACACACGCGTGGCCAGTGAGTGACCACAGTGGATCCCATGCCCAGTGTGCATCAGAACCACGGGGAGGACTTGTTGCAACCCCATATGCTGGCCCTACTTTCTCATTTTCTGATGCCCAGGGATGGGGTGGGACCTGAGAACATGTATTTGTAACAACATCTCAGGTGCTATTGCTGGGCATTCTCTAGGGACCACGATTTATAAGCCACTGATACATCCTCCTCCCAGAGCTGGGTCAGGGATGGGGTTACCTTGGAATGGCACAGGATTTAATTTCATGCTTTTTATTCAGATTGTGCAGATTAAAAATCTTTGTTTTTGCTGGACTTGCAGTTTCCAGCACATAGGAATGCTGGCTGGTGCCTATGGCTATGAGAAGGAAGAAGTTTGTCAGGAAAAGAAGGAAATGCAAAGGAAAGCAATGCAGAGAGTTGAAGACAAAGATTACTCCTGAGCCTGTTTGAACCACTGGATATAGCTATGCCTGAAGCGGGAATTCCCAAGGCTGTGCCATTATGTAAGCTGGTAAATTCTGCTATACTGAAACACTTTAAGTAGCATTTCTGTCACTTGCAACCAAGAGTTCTAAAATTATATGTACTAAATAAATAATTTCAGCATCTACACGTTGCAAAAGATACACATAGCAAATTAATGAGAGAAGAGATTAAATTCCAATGAATAAATATAGCTGATATTCCCCATGCCTACTTAATTGAATTTGTAATACAGTTGAACCAAAAATAGGTTAGGAAGATGCTAGAAAGTCTGAGGCTTTTTTAAAAGATAAAAATAATTTTAAGAGATAAGGGGGGAAATTAATTCATAGCTCATTGGAATTTCTGCTGTGTTAAACAGGATGTAATTTTATAGCGGGGTGTGATATTTCTATCAAACTTGAATGAGAACTACCTTAAAAACCTGAATCAATGTAGTTCACTCTGAAAAAAACATGACTCAGGGTTTAAACATTATAAAACATCATATCCTTGCAATGGTTGAATTTAAACTTTAACCAGAATATTCAGATGACTCATATGCACTCATTTGCCTGAATACAAAACCCAAATCAGCACTACTAAATCTAACTAAGTGTAAATAAAGTAAATCTAACTAAATATGAAACATCAATACTTCTTTCTTTCAACACCATCATTTTGATGGAAGTAAGTCACTGGCAGCCATCCCCAATTCATAAAATTAAGGAAATCATTTGTAATAAGAGAGAAAAGGATACACATTCACTTTACAAATGTCAAATTTTAAGAACCCGGAATCTAAAAAAAATTACTATTAATACAAATGTTTTCAAATATCAAATTAAAAGCCCTAGGCCTAGTTAATAAGAGAAATTTAAAAACTACAAGTGAATTTTATTAGCTAAACTTGAGGTTGCCTATTCCAACATAAGTGGATACTAATATGCTATGATCAAGCTTGATCTTTGGGAACAGATGTAGGGCTCATACAAGTATAGGCACAAACAATCATTCTGTCAATTTTAAATGCTGCCAGTCACTACTTCTAGTTCCCCTTGATTAAAATAAAATGCCTCCAATGTTGAACAGCTTCTTCCTTCAATTTACCCAAATAAATAAGAATTGTAACTACAAACATTGCATTGACTGATTACTTAGTTTTCAATTTTCACTTAAAGTAGATCTCAACTCAATTTAATTGTATATATCAATCCAACAGAGTTGCCTTCTGCTGCAAATGAACAACAGTCTAATTTATTTGCTTTGCCAATAGAAAGCATTATTGATAATATAGGGTGGGGCAAAAGCAGTTTACAGTTGTATGGGAAGCACACTGTATTCTTGTATCATTTACTAATTATTGTATTATTCTCTGTACAAACAACAGTAAACTTACAGTAACCTGTAAAAGCTCCGGGAACTGAGAATTTTGTTAAAGCAGTGCATATGACTTGTGCACGTCTATACCCACATACACAAATTCAGTGCTTTGTTTCATATGAAGAAACAGTCACCTGCAAAAGACTATAGGCAGCTATTTAAGGCAGAATAATAATTTAGTGCTATGAAAAAAATAACCATCATCTCAGAGGGCTAGCAGGGATGCAAATGTCAAGTTCCTTTCTGAACTCTGCAACAAAATTGTGTCAGTGAGCTGGAAAGCCTCACCTACATGGATAGGTGGACTAATGTTTTAGGAAAGAGACAATTATAAAGTCCTGGTCAATGAAAGCAAAAATAAGCCTGTTGTGAAATCCTAGGAAAGTGTTCTTCAATCTTAAAAAAGAGACTCAGAGAAGGGGTATGCTGCTGTCTTCATCCTTTGAACTTCGATGTGTACAAAAATGATGTGAGGAAATGCAGCAGCCATTCTGTATCCATGAAGAGGCAAGTCTAAGGAATAAAGCCAATATGCTGAGAATAGGGGGGAAGAAGGTAAAAATAATTTGTGTCTTTGATAGCATAATTATGTCACCAACTTAACCAACACTATTGACTGGTACCACACTACCACTGAATTTCTAATACAATATAATAACTTTCCTTAATGTTTAATGAATTATTTTTTTAAATATATGTTTTCATTGATTTTGAGAGAGACTGGAAAGGAAAAAGACAGAGATAGAAAAACTGATGAGAGAGTAACATCATCGGCCGGTTCCCTACTGCAAGCCTCCTACTGGGGATCAAGCCTGCAACCCAGGCATATTCCCTGGCCAAGAATCAAACTGGTGACCTTTTGGTTCATGTTCAACCACTGCACACACCAGCCAGACTAATTACTCAATTCTTCATGGCAGTCTACTACTCGCACAAACATCTAATACATTCTTTCTTGCTCCTGCATCTGGAGCAGACCTTCTGACTCTGTTAGACAATTTGTCTGCAATGCAGGTTCTTAGATGAGTAACAGGTAGCTCTGGGAGGGAAGGGAACCCTTGAATCACAGATGGTCAGAAACACTTACTAGTATCTTGGTCTCCTGAAAATGCTCAGAAAACAGGGTTGTAAAGTCCTGGACTCAGAAATCAGCTGTGACGCCACTGCTTCTTTCTCAGACAAAAAACAATGAAAAGCCACCTGTCAGCTATAGGTCTGTGCCACATGCGTTTGGCAAAGGAAAACGGGGTTCTGGCCCTAGAAGAGAGTGTGTTACTCCACAGGGAATGTGCAGGCCTTATAATAAACACTGAATTAAAAAATAAAACCAAATTAGTTGCTGTCTGACTGCCTAGTGCAGGAATCAAATAGTGACAAGCTTTATGGTGCTTGGAGCAACCGTTTTCATCTAGAAGAGATCTGTTCCTTTCCCACACACAGTCACTTTCTATCTGAAAGAAAATGTTGTCACTCCAGATATATTTTCTTTGGTGAAATTAAATTTGCCCATTTCCAAAGCCTACTGTGCAGACCCAACTGGCTGCGGCTTCTATTAGATAATTATCTGCAATATTAGTTTACCTTATTCAAACCTTAATAGAATGAGATCATTTTAAAAGAGCTTTCCCACTAACGTGCCATTTATTCAATAAAATATATCTGTTGTATCTAATTTATAGAAAAAGATTTTTTTTTAGGAAAATGCAGAGAAATGTTGACTTTTTAATCCTAGAAAAGAGCCAGGTTTGGGTTCTGGTGGAGGGAGGCCAAGGTGAAATGGCAAGGGCTTCGTAGGGAATTCCGCAGCACCTCAGTGTCGTTCCTATTTTTAAAGACTCTGCCTCTATTGTTATACCTTAGGCAGCATAACTGGACTGTGAAGCAACATTTCAGGACTGATGTGTTGCAATAACAACACTCATTAAGTCACATTCTACTTAACATTTGTAATCGAAATCGCCTTTTTTTTTTTTTTTTTAAGATATTCTAAGGAGGAAGCACCTCGCACATATGATTAGGATTGGCTTTTTGCTGTGGTGTTCCACAGTCTTTCACGGAGAGTCCCAGGAGGTCCAAGATGGGAATGCTTTGTGTGGTTACTGAGACTTTATTGTTAATCACGCCAGTGGTTCCCAAACTTGCCTGAACATTTGGATCACTTGGAGATCTTCCAAAAATCCGCAGTAAGCATCCGCATGTGTTAAAGCTCCTCCAGATCTAAGCTCTCTGAAAGACTGGGACGGAGAAGAAAACCTTGGCGTTGTTTAGAGAACCCAATGGCCTCAAATTTACTTCTCCTGGCTTCTGTTCTTGATTTGTGGTGCACTATCTCATTAAAAGTCTAAATGGGTCACACTCATTTTTTATATATTTTTATTGATTTTGAGAGAGAGGAGATAAAGAGAGGGATAGAGAGATAGAATAAACCATGAGGGAGATTGATTGGCCACCTCCAACTGGGGATCTAGCCTGCAATCCAGGCATATGCCCTGACTTGGATCAAACAGTGACCTCCTGGTTCATAGGTCAATGCCAACCACGGAGCCACTCCAGCTGGGCTAAATGGGTCACATTAAATACTCAGTTATAGTGTATTGTGAGTTAACAGGAAAGTATGAAACTGTAGTGGAATTACAAATTTAGACTGTCAGGAAGGTCTCCTGACTTAAGTTTCATAAGTTCATTGGCCAAACAATGTCAAATGCCTCGAGTCCCAGCACATAAAGAAGTGCGTGAGAGCCTGGTGGGCTTAGCTCAGTGGTTGAGCTTCAACCAGTGACCCAGGAGGTCGAGGTTCGATTCCCGGTCAGGGCACATGGCCAGCTTGCAGGATTGATCCCCAGGGTGGGGTGTGCAGTAGGCAGCCGATCAATGATTCCCTCTCATCATTGATGTTTCTATCTCTCTCTTCCTCTCCCTTTCTCTCTGAAATCAATATAGATGTATTTAAAAAGAAGTGGATGAGAGTTGTGGATGAAAAGGGGCCACATGCTATCCTGACTCGCTCAGGGAAGGCCTGCATGGTAGCCTTGCAAACTCAGAAACCTAAAGCAACTGGAATCAAATTCAGTCTCCTTTCTGATTGACTGAAATTAAAACTTTTTAAATTAAAAAGCAGTTTATGGTGGGTAGTCATGTCCTAAGCTGGTATCTTCCCTGACAAAGGTCAATCTTTACCTTAACTGAGCCTGTATTTTTGCATCTACAATAGCATATTGTTGGAAAGTCAAAGTAATTTTACTTCTTCTGGACGCCTAAAAGCACAGGCACCGCTCTGTGGAGACCATGAGTCCTTTCATTTTTATTGAGTTAATCGCTGACTGCTAACTAGCCTGTACCCACTTAAGTAAAAGAAGTGTGTGTCTAGCATTTTCCTTTTTACCTAGTCCCAGAGGTTTCTCAGCTTAGCTCTCCTCCACCTCCCTAACCCATCACCAGTGGATTTTGTGTCACCCACTAATGTCTCCTCTTTTAATTGTAATGTGTAAAACCAGGTGTAAAACTGCCATTCTCCAGAGCATTATCTCAATCCATTGAGATTCCAGTTCCTGGCAATTGTTGACAGTTTAGCTCAAATAAACTCACAAAAGTTCTTTACAGATTTGAATGTTCCTTACGTTATCAGAGTAAAAAAAACGTTTCTTTTCCCAAAACAACCAAGTCTAAAGGAACACAGTGTCATCATACATGCATATAAATATGCCTTAAATCACATTAGGAACAGATTTCATAATAGTTCTGTCTAAATGATCTGCTTTTGCTATCCAATACCTGCATTTCCCTTAAGTACAAGGGGCAGTGGGGTAGGTGCTTGTTTTAAATGTATGTAATTAAAAACTCCCAGACTAATTGGTTTCTCTTTCTTGATAAAACCTTTCTATACCTCTAACTAAAAAAGGGTTGACTTCGCTTGGTTCCAGAACTATCTTTTTCCTTTTTTTTTCAGAACTGAGTTATTTGGAACCTTTCAGTGTTTTTTTTTGTTTTTTGTTTTGTTTTTTTACAATATTGATACCTTTTTAAAAATACCTTACATTCAGATAGCCAAACAGTGCACATCTGCTGACACTGGTTAGCTGTCTCTTTTTGGAAAATATTGCCACTGGAGGAACCATCCCTTTATAATTTATATGCTAACTACAAATGATCACTTATTCCTCTTCCTCTGGGAACACAGTTCCCTAAAATACGCTTACCAACCAAAGACTAGATATTTAATCTTGTTCAAATTATTAAGCACATGTAAAAGTCACTTTTAAGCCTTAGATTTAGGAATAATTTGTAATGTAAACATATTCATGTGAGTACCTAAAAAATACCACAATTTATACTTGTTTAAAACTGAACTCGTGATCTGCATCAGGAACTGGCAAACTATGGCTCGTGGGCCAGATTCTGCCCATTGCCTGTTTTTGTAAATAACATTTTATTTATTTATTTAATAACATCACCACAAAGTTCTTACATTTTGTCCAGGGCCAATTTTATGCTGCCATGACAGAGAGGAGTAGTTGTGAATACATGCCTGCAAAGCCTAAACTATGTACTTTGAGGCCCTTACACAGAATATTGGCTGACTTATAGGCAAAGAAAACTGAAGGACAAATCCCTAACACAAGGCAGCCTTATGTATCCTTGAACTAGGGATTTTTTTCATTTTTGACATCTTCCTTGCCCTTGCCTTGCCCCTCCACTCAACCACATTACCAACAACTTGTATAGGTTTTTTCTCTTGTAAATCACTCATTCTTGCTCCTGTAACAAGTTAATAGATTGGCTCCAATCAGCCTAAATAATTAATCACCAGCTGTTTTCCACTGGACTACAATAGAACAAGGAAGTCTCAGGTTATAGCTAATGGGAAGGGGAATAATCCCCTACTTCCTGAAAGGGATCCATAAGACTACCTCTTTCAACCAGTCTACAGAGGCTGCACAGAAAGAAAATTCTAGCCCTAGAGTCAACCTTTTAATGTCACAAGGCCAAAATCTTCTGGGAACTATATGTTAACTGCTCCTGGATTTGTACATGTGATCCATGAAATTGTGTGAACTGCCTGTTCCTGTCCATTATACCAGATGATATAATCCCAATGAATATGCATGTCTTCCCTACCTTTAACCTTCTAAATTTCACCCCAATACCTGGCAGGCGGATTTGTTTTGTCCAGTCTCATTTTTGGTTGACTTCACAATAAAGCTTTTTCCTTTTCTCAAAAGCCAATGCCATAGCATTGACTCCTCTGTGCATTGGGCAGCGAGCTCTTGCAGTAACTCTACCACAATTCTTCTGAAAAAACTTTCTATGGAATTTTCTCGGCTCCCTTTCCTTCTGAGATCTTCCCAATTCAATCTGTCGCCCCATAGCCAGAAGGATTCTTTAGAAATCAGGGTTGATCAAGTCACCTTTGGCTTAATCTCTTCCATGACTCTCCTTGCTCTTAAACCATTGAGATGGCCCTGCATAGTCTGGCAGGCACACTCGTCAAATGACTTAACTCTCCTGGCCTTGATTCAAGTTTCATGAAGTGTCCTGCTCAACTCTTGTTCACCGAATCTTGCTCAGGAAGTCTTTACCCAACTAGATTGGGTCCTCCTTTTATAAACTCTCAAAGAACCCTCTTCAAAAGAATAGCACAATTAGTAATTATGTGAATATGTGACTTCATTGAAGTCTATCTCCCAACTCAGATGTAATCAGAAATGATGAAAGGATTCATAATTACTTATGTGAGTCTCATCTGTTTTCTGGTCATTTACTACACATCTATAGAGTGAATGTTTACAGTTGAAATGCCCTTGGCATCTTCGTGAGGAAAGAAAGGGAATTGGATACGGAGCATTCATTTGCTAGGGAGAGGAAAACTGAACACAATGAACATGCCAGGGAGAGGGAGAAGAACAAGTCACATGCAACATGCAGCCAAGGACAGAACTTCATTTCAACAGGTTTCTGATGGTTACTTTCTCCATTAGTAAGCTCAGCCTCAGTTTAAAACAAACAGATAATGAGCCAGGAAGACAGACACTGGTTCAATAACCTCATCATTGTCAGGGAGAAAGCCCTAAGTCAAACTGGAGCGTCAGTTTTCCAAGTTCATTAGTAATGAAGACTAAGTTAAATAACATTGTAGCTGCCTAAATAATTATTGCTATTAGAATATCTTATGGCTCTAAAGATTAACTTAATCCATGGGGAAAAACGCACCTGTAAGGCGATCATTCTTATTCCTCCCCACTCTCTTGACCTCTGATTCGTCCAATTGACTATCACCAGCAATTAATGCCATAAAGGCATTTCAGATTCTATGCATCTGAAAGCAACATGTCACCCTCCTTCCCTTTCTTTAGATCTTGCCACCCCATCTTGGCAAACCACGGAAGTTAATACCATGAGCATTGGACTCAGATAGACATGGCTCAGATCCTAGCGGAGTGACAGTGACCAAGTCATGTAAGCTGTCTGAGCCTTATGTTATTTTCATTTACGAAATAAAGATAGTAATGATTGGCTCTACTTACTGAGAAAGTTAATGTCTGTGAAGCACACTGTCGGCCACACAGTAAAAACCTAATGAGGTATCTCTATTGAAAGGATTATTCCAGACATTACTGTCAGTTTGACACCCTTCTCTACCTTGCTCCCCTCAAAAAAGTTTGTCCCAGTATTCTTCCATAAACTCTTTCCTCTGTGTCTCCAGGGACATGGATCTATTAAAGTTATTATTATGTTTCCTTGTTCTTTCTTATTTCAGGTCTTTCCCTTTGTTTATTATTCCTTTACTATTTTTCTCTTCATAGAAGCTACCCTGTGAACTAAAAAAACCTGGGTGTTTACCTCTTGGTCTGTCTCCCTCCACTTGGGGAGAGCACATCCGTTTATCTCTGTGGCTCAGAAAGAAGTTGCCATAATGCCTTGGGAAGCAAATGTGGTTCTACTGCGCCCTGGATTGAAATCCGTTCCATTGCCCACTTGCAACTGCAGTCACCTCATCTTAGCATTCACATGATTCCAAAGCACAGCTCTGAACCTCCATTCCGCGTCTTCCGCCTCCCCTCAGCCCAGAGCCATTCCTCTTCCAGCAAAGGACACCGCTTATGAGTCCTTCTATACCCTTAGGTGCCCTACTTACCTTATTTAGTTTATACTCATCCTCTTAGCTGTCTTGCTTTCCCCCCAATTCTTCAACATGCCATTCAAACACCCCAAATCTTCCCTGATGCCTTTAAACTAGAAATGCCCACCCCCTTTGTTGATATCTCTTAGTATTTCATCTGTATTATTCTCTGAACTCTTCTACTTACACTTTGAAAACTGTGGCCACATGTATTTTTTAAAGCCCCTCATACCCTGAAAGGTGAAATGGAAAACAGGTAGACTCTATCCCAAGAAAGAATTTCCGAGGTTAGGACAAAAGGGGGTAAAATTCTAGGATAAAAATGCCTCTTTTAGGGCACTTGCATGTTCCTTATTCTTTCTTGTTGTTTGAGCCTCCCATGACGGACTTGCTTAAATATGACAAACTATACAAGCACAAATGATAGAAATCCTCATATCACTGCTCCTAAATCTCCTTTTCCAACCAGATCAGCCATTCATCTTAGCCCTTGCACACGACAAAAGTTGCAAATTGCTTTGCACCCACTCCCCTGGGGGAGTCATGCTCTCTGCCAGGTAAGTGGGGAAGAATGCTGATCAGTCAGTTTACCACCTGAGACCAGACGGGCTCTTGATTTTCTCATTTTTCTTCTTTCCTTTCTATTTTGCTACACCTCTGAATCTCTTCCCTTTTATTGAGCTAGAGAAGAGAAACTGTTTTTTAATACAGATTATTTAGGATAGTTACCCCACATTTCATTGTGACAAATATTAGCCCTGCAACGTAATATTTTGAACACAGAAAACACCCTGTTCAATATTGCTATATCACGGGGGCCCACAGAATGAGTGTCAGTCAGTAAGTATTGGTTACAAAGCATCTACTGTCCAGTGATTAATTGGAAAAATCATCTCTTGAACCAACCCCTCCAAGTTCATCCAAGGGAACAACTCCAATAGTTGGAACTTTCGGCTCCGTTGCCAGCTCAGGATTGTGTAGTGACATCATGGGGTAGGAGGCCTTTGGTGACCTTCATACTACATCTGAGCGGCCACTCACCGCCATGGAATTCTGTCCCTGGCCCTAATGAGAATTACTGACGGCTGTGGAGATGTGTATGCATTGATCTCGATGTCCATTTACATATAAATAAAATCAGATAGACTATTTAAGAAATAAAGTCTATCGCACAACCCTGTAAATGTAGGAAGCTAAGAAAGAAGTGGACTCCGGACCTGAAAGCATCTTCTATTTTTGTCTCCTTTAAACCCGAATGCCGAAGCCTAATCCCCACTGTCATGGTATTAGGGGGTAATTATGTCGTGAGGGTGGAGTCCTCATGAACGGATTAATGTCCTTACAAGTCCCCAGAGAGCTCCCTCACCCAGTCCAGTCACTAGGAGACGCAGTGAGAAGTCGTCTGTCTATGAACCAGCATAAAGGCTCTCACCAGACACGGTCTGCTGGAGCTCTGACTTGGATTTACCAGCCTCCAGCACAGTGAGAAATCAATTACTTTCTGTTGGTTATAGCCACCCGGCCCAAGACATTCGGTTACACCCACCTAAATGCACTAAGACAGCATATTTGTTTATTTTTGCTTTGAGAAACTAGGTCATCTTCAGAAAGTGAGAAAAATGAAGTGTTTGCTTGATTCAGCTCATCTCTCAGGAGTGCTGGAAGACTACAAGGTTATAAAAAGTACTTTTCATCTAGACAAGTGCGTACAGGAATGTAGGGACTATGATGTTCAAGAAGGACCTTTGATGACAAAGCTTTGAATCCGTAGACATGGTGATCTTTAAACCACCCTCCAGACACCATCTTTATTTCTCCTGCCTCATCATTCAAAAGCTATTCACTAAGCAGTTCCTACATTCTAGGAACTACATTAAGCAACAGCAATACAGTTAAGTTCTTTTCCTCCATTGGATCTTGATGTCATAATGGAAATTTGCATGTAAATCCCAATGAAATGTAGTATCATTCAATATGCAATTGCTCCTTAAGCTGCCTTTTCTAAGATATTGGGCTATGAGAATGAATGTGCACTCCTTAAAGGAACAGTAAGGGGAGATGGAATTCAGGAAGGGTGAGCAGTTTGAACAAATGCAAGAAAGCAGGAAAGCACTCCGTTCAGGAAGGGGATGGGGATGAGGGGCTCTAACTAGTTTCGGTTGAGCTGAAATGCAGAGTGCGAGGAAGGAAGGAAGGAAGGAAGGAAGGAAGGAAGGAAGGAAGGAAGGAAGGAAGGAAGGAAGGAAGGAAGGAAGGAAGGAAGGAAGGAAGGAAGGAAGGAAGATAATGTTAGAGACCCACACAGGGAGGCACTGGATCACGGAAAACCAGCTCCTTACTTATTGTTGACTCACAGCTATTTACTGGTCAGCCAGTATCCTAAGTGATGGTCATTTAGATACAACTGCTGAACGCGTTGGATAAGACGCCCAAGCTCAAGAAGCTTCCAGTTGGTGAGAGAAAGCACCAACAATACAACAAATGAATAAAATGTATATTGCAGCATCTCTTAGGCAGGAAATAAAGAATGAGCTAATGTAAGAAAACAGAGGCAACTCCTTTGAATAGAAGATGAAGGAGGCAGAAGAGTTTTTGAAAGTTGTGACCTGAAAGGGGAGGGTGTGGGCAGTAACAAGACGAGTGCAAAGGCCCGGAGGCAGGGAAGCTTGGTGTGGTACAGCAGTGCCTCTCCAACGGGAATGTGCACACAGATCCTGTGGGAGTTTTGTGAAAATGCAGATTCTGATTCAGCCAGCCTGGATGGACTTGAGATTCTGAATTTTTCACGAGCTCCCAGGTGCGGGCACTGGTCTGGGCCTACACTTTCCTAGCAAGGTGTTAAAGGACAGAATTCAAAAGCGGTGTCCAGGGCTTAGTGGTGAGGGTATCAGCGCTGTACGTGAGAGCGGAGAGAAAGGCAGAGGTCAGTTCAGGACTGTCACACGGCCGGCTGCAAAGGATATGGTTATCAGCAGACCTACAATTCATCCTCATTGGGTAGAGGAAGGAGAGGGTGAATGTGGGAGCATCTTCCGGGAAGAAAGGAGAAAGGCTGCTTAGACAAATTTTCTTTTACTAACAACAGACCTCCTGACAAACAAGTGGTACACGATAGCTTGTGATTTCTTATCTGTGCAATGCTTTTAGTAGCATTATTTGTGGTAAGCAAACCTGGAATCTGTCAATTTGCAGGGCATGATTTCCTGAAAAACATCCTGTAAGCTGTGTATCTCTCTAAGTGTAAAATAATGATGTTGCACGACCAAAACAGTTCTCTTTCTTGTGTGCAGCCACATAAATTACTCATAAACCTAATTTATTATCCTGGGACAATTTAATATGCTTGACCTGAAGGCAAGAAGGGATCTGGGAGTGGTATTGGTACTTCCAGACCTCTCCCGACTTTCCCTGTGTCTCACAACCACTTGCCACTCCAGAATTAAAGAGTAAAGCCTGTTGCTGGGTATTACAGATGCCTAAGTGTCCTCCCCAAATTCATATGTTGAAGCCATAGTCCCTCCCCAGTGTGACTGGATTGGAGATGTGGCCTGGATTGGAGATATGGAAGGAGATGATTAAGGTTAAATGAGGTCCTAAGGGAGGGGCCCTAACCCAATAGGCTTGGTGTTGTAAGAGTAAAGAGACGCCAGGAGGCTTACACACACAGAGTAAAGGCCATGTGAGCGACACCGCAAGGAGGTGGCCATCTGCAGGCAGGAAAGAGCTCTCACCAGACCAACCCTGCCGGCACCATCACCTAGACTTCCAGGCTCCGGGCTGTGAGAGAATAAATTGCTGTGGGAGAAGCCACCAGCGTGTGGTTGTTCCTTATGGCAGCCTGGGCTGACTCATACCCGGCTAAGATCCCTGGTTTGTGCAAATCAGGTTTGACCACCTAATCCAGTGATTTTCAACCTTCTTCATCTCATGGCACACATAAACAAGTTACTAGAATTCTGTGGCACACCAAAAAAAATATATATATTTTTATCCATCTAATAAAAAATAGGTATAATTTTGATTCATTTATGTTTGACGGCTTTTGTTGTGTTGGCTGTTGTTATGTTTTTATTTGACAATCTATGGGAAAACAGCCAGGTATCACATGTTTTAGATATTTTCATGGCAGCACATGGGTTTACACTCACCTTCGCAGAGGAGTGGAGAAGTGACCCTGCGGAGTGACTGATGTCTTAGAGCAGCGGTCCTCTGCCCAGAACACGTTGGGAGCCTTGAAATATTATCTATATCCAGGCCCCATCCACAGGGGTTCTGATTCAGTTGGTCAGGGCTAGGGCCTAGACATCATCGGTATGTTTTCAAAGCTCTCCATATGCTTCCTCTAGGAAGCCAGAGGGTTGAACAGTGGACTTCATTGTTTTTAAAACTATTTCTGGAGACCCTGGAGGAAGGGATGGAGTATAAGGTGTCGCTATATGAACAAACCTGGCTTTCACCCTCTGCAGACCTGATAGGTGACAAAGAAGAATCCAAGTTTCCCTTCCCTTCATGTGTCCAAGCTCCCACAGAGCATCGGACTTCATTGTGGGTGAGAAGCCAGGTAGTCCTGTAAGGGCCACCCATCCGCAGGGCTCTGAGCAGCAGGCCTCTCAGTAATGGCCCATTTGAATGCCAACAGGAACTGTTAATACATACGCGTGGGGGAAAAGCACTCTCCACTCTTTTACGCCAACCTGCACATTGCTACAATAAGCCATTCGCTCAGAGCTCAATTATTGTGTGATGTTTGATTAAACAAAATCAGCACTAAAATAATTCTATTAGGGTTAATTGACATCATTTCACAGGAACATTAACCACTTTACTGGTCGCACTTTTAGTCACAAGCCTCCCAGATTTCAGTGGCCACGTCTGAACACAATTCTTGAAGATGGCTGTGAAGGCGGAGGGCAACCTCACAGGTTGTTTTTACAAAGCAGTTCCCATGTCCGCCGCATTCAGCCTGGGAGGAAGCACTGCAATATTCATAAGACTTGGCAGCTAGGGTTTGCCCATAAAGCCTTGTAATTACTTCCTTAATCCAGAGCTTGAAAATGATAATAGTTTAATGCCCCGACTATGTCAATAACATTTAGGCAATCCTCGGAGCCCCAATTGTCTCATTAAATATATGAAGTGAAGATGAAATTAGCTTGGTCCTGAATCAGGAAAATAAGCTCTTTTGAACATAATAATAAGCTTATCATTATTATGATTTATGATTAGTATTAGTAGTAGTTTTTCTCATCTCTCCCAGGATAACTGTTCTAGAATTGTGGAATTCGCCTGCAGCCCAGAAGCACCACATTGGTACTGGAAGCTTCCTTTTGTTTTGTTTTGTTATCCCAGGTCAATATTTTTATTTGTAAAACCTTTTCAGATGAAAAACAGCAAGAAAGAAGTTTTATCTTGTATAAAAGGTGAAAGATTTATACAATCAAAGAGAAACCAGAATATTTGCCACCTATTCAAAAGGACTTTTACTTTTCAGTAATGCAATTATTGTGATTGAGCAGTCACTCTGCGCCCGGCAGTAAATATACACTCTCTAACCCTCGTGCAAAACCCTGCGAGGGAAGAGTCATTCTGTGCTCTGTGAGTGAGGAAACGCACTGTCAGAGTCTGAGTCCACAATCTGAGCCCATCATCTTTCTAAATACACCTTGGTGGCTTTCAGGCCACAAAGATAATGGACTTTTCCCAATGTCTCTAGTTACACGTCTTCGAAAAACTCCAGGGCTCGTAATCATATACGACGTGAAGTTAGTCTCCTTTTCATTCTTGCAACCAGCTTCCACGAGGTAAACGCAATGACCAGCTTCTTGTGCATGTTGCAGATGTGTGAAAGCATGTTCACCAATTGCACTACTTATGTTCATTATTGTTCACTCGTGTGTGTGTGTGTGTGTGTGTGTGTTTCCAGGAGTGACAAGGAAGAGCTCAATGCGTCAACCCTTACATATTCAACCTGCTTACTTCTAAATAGTCCCCTCCTCACCCAACTCTATGGCCCTCTGAGGTTATTCTCAGGTGGGCAAAGAACTGCCTTATTTGAAATCTCTGGCTTGAGGACACAAAAAGGAACTCTGATGCCCATGTCCCTGTTCAAAATTATTATGAATAACACTAATTATGAATTATTTAAAAGTTGTTAATGAGCTTCAGTTTTTACTGTTACCAAGAATGTTTCATTTGATTTTCGGTTAGTGTTTTCATGGGCAAACGTAGTTTTCTAAAGATAGCAGAGAGTTGCAGGGGCTCCAATGTGTCTCCTCACACCCTCCTTCCTCTCCCTTTCTCCTCATTATCTGTTCATGGATCTCCCCACCCCAGAGAGGCAAGGCCACACCTGCCCCTCTGTGTATCCTTGATCCGGGCTGAAATGAATCTCTTTTCAGACCCAGCTCAGTCTCCCACATCCAGAGGAACAGAGAAATCTTGGGCCTCTTCCCCCTAGCAGCCCAGCGCATCTTGTTGAAATCTCCTCTGTGGCATTCCAATCACCACCTTCCTAAAATTTACATTTACATCTTTCATTTGCCCCGAGGGCTGGAATCCCATGTTGTCCCATTTAAAACTACTGAACACTAGGTTCAGAGGAAATATTTTGTGGTGGAAAGCTGATAGTAGGTACTGGTTTCATACAAATCCGAAACCAAGCACATATTTTCCTACTCAATACTTGTGAGTTTGAGGCCGATCATCAAATCTTTCAGGACCTTTTTCTGATTCTGTCAATGAGGACAGTGTCGGCTTTAGAAAGTTTCTAGAAAAAATGAACCAAAATAAATTAAAAGCACCCAAAACATAGGAGGTGGTGAAGACTTGGTCATTGATTTTCTTTTTCATCCTCCCTCAATATATGTTGTTTTGAATTGACACATATTGCCATTCTAGTTATAAATTTAAACTGATTACAAAATATAACCTAAAACTTTGATAGTAATTTATAATCTCCCCAGATCTGATACAGTTTCTGTGAATGGCATGATGGTCAAAGAGATTTAGGGAATCAGAGTCCTTGGAGTCCCCCTCCACCCTTTCTCTTCTCGCCCTCCATATCTGCTCCATATCCAATGCTCCACATCGGGTCCACCAAGTCCTGGTGACTAAACCCTCAAAAAGTGCCTATCACAGACACCTGCACCCTCATTCTCTACCTCGTCCCTATCCCCCAGACACGGAGCTCTCTTCATTTCTCATGCAGCCCTGGACTCCTAGAAAGGCTCCTCTTGGATCCACCCACTTCCGCTCAACCCCACCCTCCAGATACAGTGATCTTTCCAAAGGCAAGTCTAATGGAGTCACTGCAACCCCACCCTTCTCCGCTTAAAACCCTAAATGGGTCTTCATTGCTCTTAGGTGAAAGAGCGTGATTCTCACTGTGGCCTTTGAGACATCCTCTTTGGCCTCATCCCACAGGCCCTGACCCCCTCAGCTCTCTTCAAGGCTCCCCACACCTGAGTCCTGCCAGCACGTCTTGCTCCCTCGACTAATTGCTGTTCTCCCCTCGCCCAGGCCAGCTCCTGCTCATCCTCCAGCCTCAGCTCCCACTGGAGCCATTTCTAGTCTCCCATTTCAGTGAAATTCCCTTCAAATGAACTGGCAGCATCATTCCTTGTCACATATGCAGTTTGACTTCGTATGTGAGGGAGCATTGGATTACCATCTGTCCCCACTCCCAAGTGGCAAGTTCAATGAGGGCAGGAACGGTGTTCGGGGTCACACCTCTGTTCTCATCAGCCAGCACAATATCTGGCATGAAAGACACAACCAGTAAAGATCAGTGAAATCCGTTTCACAATATCATCACCACCTGCCGTGGAGGCAGGATGACTCAGTGCTTACTCAGTGCCAGGCGCCTTGTGGGGTCACATTGGATCTTCGTGACAAGTATTACCTCCTGAGGCCTATTTTACAGAGGTGACAATAACCCAAACAAAGAGCTTAATCTATGCTAAGCATCTAAAATGAGATTCTCCTTTAAATATTTAAATTAGAAATTAACTTTATAAGTTGACCAACGTCCTTGCCCTTCATGCAGAGTGTTCTTCTAGGGAGGTAGACCGAGCAGCTCCGAGAGCACGGTGGGCCAGCTACGCAAGGGCAGAGTGTGACCCAGGCCTGCCGAGCACAGGGGGGCAAGCCAGCCCGATGATGCGAGGGGCTGCGAGCTCTTCCACTGAGATCAGTACTGATCCTGCTCCTCAGCGGTAAGTGTCTGCCTTGAAAATAAGAGCCACTAAGTGAAATTATTTTCCAGTTCAATATTCCTACTGCCCAATGCAAGCCCTGGAATTCAGGCAACCATAATAATGCATTCATTATCCATTTAAAGGTACATCAACTGTAAGGACTGAAGAAAACCTTGGAGGAAAGCTAGCCGAACACATCTTTGACCAGAGAGAAAAGAAAAGCCACACCGATTTGCAAAATAAGATTCAAAATGAAAGGCATGCATCTGTGCAGTCAGAGTCCTGGCTAGGAGGCGGGTATGTGGGGCCCAGTTAAACCAGATAAAGGAAAGGGAAGGTTCTAGGCAACTCCAGTACCATTAGCAAAGGACCAGGCGGACCACAGCGCTGCCTGGGAGTGGGGCACAAAGTAGCAAAGAGACAACCGTGTGTTCTGCCACTTTGGTTTAAAATTTGAATTCCTTTGGCCCTGCCTTATCATTACTAAAGACAACCATGATAATTTAACTGCACTGTTGTACTTAGAATACACCAATCAGACCCTGTGCTAAATGTTATTTGTGGAGTATATCGGGGATTTCATTTGATTTCTCACAAGCACTCTCTTCTTGTCATCCCATTTTACAGCTGAAAAAAGCGAGGCATGGAAAGGCTGGGTCACTAAACTCAAGGCTCCCACTTGGCCAGAGGCAGAGCCAAGAGGAGACCCAGGCAGTCCCTGAAGAAGCTGTACTCCTAACCAAAGCCATTTGCTGGGCGAGGCCATCCCTGCCCTTCCTGTTTCCTGCTGCTGCTTCCCTTGTGGCAGAAAACAGCCAAAGGCTCCTCTGGGCGCGGTCCACGCCTCCCTAGCATTTACAGGACAACAGAAGTGGTGAGGGCCTCCCCCAGACTTCCCCACCTACGCCCTGCCTTTCTGCTGCCTCCCTGCAGAGTACAGAGCAGGAAGACAACCTAGGGATGACGCATTGACTGTGGGAAGAGTCTGGGCTCTTAAAAGGATGAATGAAGCCCAGGTCCCCCCATCTCCTCACCAAACCTGGACCCTGTGCTACCTAGACACACATAAGACATATAATTTTTATTGTCTACTTAATGTTTTTTTCTAAGTTAAAAGAGAGAGAGAGAGAGAGAAATAAATGTTATTATGCTAAGCTGCTGAGATTTTTGAATGGGTAGCTAACCCTAATTGATTCAACAGTGTTGGGCTCCTCAATAGCCCTAATCACAGTTACAATTTCATTTTATGTGTATGTCACTCAGTCAATAGTGTCTTCTTGGCTCAGCTGTATGCTCCCTGGGGGTGTGAGGAGGTCTGCTGCACCCACCACCACCATTAGTGCCCAGTGAAGCCCACCTGAGGCCCCTGTCCCTGCTCCGTGGGATCACTGCCCTGTAACTGAAACGTGGAAAATGGGGTCAAAAAGGTCATGTACTTTTTTTGGTGATTGTTGTTAATCCTCCCCCGGAATATTCTCTACACTAATGTTCAGAGAGAATAGAAGGGAGTGAGAGGTGAGGGAGGGAGAGAGAAACATCGATGTGAGAGGGACACATGGATAGTTGACTCCAGCAAACACCCCGATAAGAGCCAGGGATCAAACCTGCAACCCAAGTATGTGCCCTTGACCGGGAATCGAACCCGCAATCCATGGGTGCTCAGGCTGACCTTCTAACCACTGAGTCACACTGGCCAGGGCTAACTTCATCTCCTTTTGAAGTGGGTCTGTGGCCCTTCCCAGCTATCACAGGCTCCAGGAGATGATATAATGAATGAATAAAAAGAGAGAATTTCTTGCCTAAGAGTCTCCCAGGGCCAGCCTCCATACTACTCTATCACTCACCTTAATCCCACACCAATCCTCTGAGGCAAGTAACAAAATAAGCAGAATAATGACAAGAAAAGGACCAGTCACTATTATGTCACTATCATGCACCAGGCACAGGCACTGTCATCTTTTTACATTATTACATGTAATCATTATGACACATCTGCAAAGGAAATGTCAGCAAGTGCAAAGGTTCTGGGCTTTTGGTCAACTTTAAAGCTAACGAGTGAGCCTGCCACTGTCTCTTAGATGCTGGCAGAACATGTGACACCTCTGGGTTAGCTGAAGGACCGGTGACTATTCATGGTCACAGCAGCAGCCAGAGCTACATGATCAGTGCTGGTTTCCCTGGCCCCCAGTCCCACAGGGCAATGTGAAGAGGGTCCGGTGGATGCTGCGCATGCCGTGGGCTGCGTTACAAGTGAAGAAACTTGAGTTTGGAAAATCCAGTGTCTTATAAGATCTGCTTATAAAGCTGTCTGAGCTTTGACACGCAAACATTATTTCCGTTATCCTGGACAGAACACAAACCTGTCCTCTGCTCCATAAGGAGACACTTGTGTCTGTCTCCCATGGAGTTCACTGTGTGAACATCCTCAGGGGGTGGTGGGGTGTCTGAATTCATTTGTTCACAAAACATGTGGAAATGTGACAGACCCATACAGATGGGTTTCTCTTTTTTTAATGTTTTCATTGATTATAAGAGATACAGGAAGGGAGAGGGATAGAGACACAGAAACATCACATCAGTGAGAGAGAAACATCATGGAGCAGCTGTCTCCTGCACACCTCCCACTGGGGCGCAAACTGTGACCTCTTGGTTCCTGGGTCGATGCTCAACCACTGAGCCACACAGGCCAGGTTGATATCTCATTTTATAAATGTGGTAACAGGTCCAGAGTCAAGTCTCTTGTGAAAATAGGTCCAAGTGAAATCTCTCTCTCTCTCTCTCTCTCTCTCTCTCTCTCTCTCTCTCTCTCTCTGTGTGTGTGTGTGTGTGTGTGTATTTTACCCAACTAACTAACCATAGGTAGCTAAGAAGAAGAGCGAGGATTCCAGCCCTGGTCTGGCTAACTCTAAAGACCTCACTCTTACACACTTCACAGTCCTGCTTCCATATTTTCTGGAGCGGCACACCAGGGCTTCAAGACGTTAAGGGTTAAGTAAATTAAGGCTGAAGGAGGTTGTAAGTTAGGGAGTGGAGATTCAAGTTCACACCATCCAACTCTAGACCTGGTGATCTCACCACCACACCACAGCTGTTGACCAAACACCAGCACA
>PVJC01003447.1:37521-70459 GCA_004026665.1 Murina feae
ATGTGATCTGTTCGATGGACAGATATTTCAGGGATGGACCTGCCTCTCCTGTTCATGTTGGCTCACCTGCTGGCATCCCTTTACATTATGACTGCCCGGCTACTCGAAAGCTTAGCGTGAGGGCATGGCGACAAGAAGCAAACCAACAGATCTCACCACTCATGAGACTGTAGGCTCCATCCTTGGAGCTTTATGAGGTGATGGTTGCAGGCTTTAAAATGAGACAGGAAAAGGAGGAAAGCAGAAGGATAAACAGCTCATTAAAAACAGTATCAGAGCCCTGACTGGTTTGGCTCAGTGGATAGAGCATCGGCCTGTGGACTGAAGGTTCCCAGGTTCGATTCTGTTCAAGGGCATGTGCCTTGGTTGCGAGCACATCCCCAGTGGGAGGTGTGCAGGAGGCAACTGATCAATGTTTCTCTCCCATCAATGTTTCTAACTCCCTACCCCTCTCCCTTCCTCTCTGTGGAAAATCAATAAAATATATTTAAAAAAAAAAACAGTATCAGAAAAGGGAAGGGTTTCTAAACATAGGAAAAGAGTTCAGGTTGTCACTCAGGATAAATGAAATACAAATTCAAGTCCCATGGAGACACCATTGTCCAGCTGTCAGATTGGCAAATCTAAGCCTTTGACCCCTTATTCAGGTTTGCTAGGCCCCAGGGAACAGACACACCCCACATTGCTAATATTAGAAAAAGTGATTTGTTACAGCACTCTATAATAGCAAAGGAACGGACACAGCCCCGAGGTCCAACATTTCAGTGACTCATCACAGAAATTAAAGCCCATTCAAATTACGGCCTCACCTTCAGGTATTGTTTTAAAAAGAATGAAGGTGCTTTCCAGGCACTCATATGGGAACATGACCATTGTCTATTGTTGATGAGGAAGAAAGCGAGTGAGTATATTATGGGACCTTCGGTGTATAAGGGGGACAGTGATGGTGGTAAAAACTTACAGGTACTTGGATACACAAAAGAGAAAAAAGGAGATATAAAAAGACCAATAGTGATACGGAGGTGTGGGTATTAGAAAGGTGGCAGTTATGGCCACTTCTTCATTCTTTTTTTTCTTTTTTTAAAATATATCTTACTGATTTTTTACAGAGAGGAAGGGTGAGGGATAGAGAGCTAGAAACATCAATGAGAGCGAAACATCAATCAGCTGCCTCCCGCACACTCCCCACTGGGGATGTGCCTGCAACCAAGGTACATGCCCTTGACCGGAATCGAAATGGGACCCTTGAGTCCACAGGCCGACACTCTATCCACTGAGCCAAACCGGTTAGGGCTTCTTAATTCTTTATACCTTCTGGTTGTTTGCAATGTTTGAATACATTTTATTTAAAATTAAACTTAAATATGCAAACACTGATTATCTCTCCTGCAAGACCAAGTCTCAGGCCTGGGAAAGTGTGCCTTGGAGTTCACTTGGCAACTGCATCATCTATTGGCATCGTTGCCACGTGTGGAAACAGTGGGTTTTGCCATTAGGAAACAGAGCATGAATTCTACAGCTAGTCGCTGGGTTCCTTTTTTTGCCTTGTTTGAATCAGATACCGAGAGAGGGTTCTTTTCTTCCCACTGGGTTTTCTAAACCAGTCCTGAAAATTCTAAGCCTGTCCCAGGCACGGTGAAGAAGAAGCAGTTGCTAATTTCTCACTACAGAAACCTCTCCTTAGAGCCTCATTCCATGTTTTGGTTTGAGTTCTAGGATTGCGAACTGTCTTTTCCGCGGAAGCACAATTAACTTTTACTAATTACAACTTCAGTGATTTATGGGTCTTACTTCTGTTATTTCTGAACTTATGACAATAACCAGTTCTCTGAGGGGTGGGGGCGAAGCTTTGATTTGTAGCATTTGGTGATTTCCATGCTATAAGTACTCACTGTGGCTGATACCAAGTTGTGAGTGTGAGGGCAGCAGGCAGCATACAGTGCAATTATAGTATTTCCACTCTACCAAGTCAATACATGTACGTAACCTCAGGCACAGAGGTAACAGTGGAATGTGGTAAAATAATTAGGAAGGAGCTGTGAATATTTATTTCTTTGAGCTTTAATTTATTTAATTGGAAGTTTTTGTAATTTAATTTTAATGATGGTTGCTTAAGGACTACCTTGCAACCTGGCTGGTGATTTCAGTGACTAGAGCACTGGCCTGGGCACTGAAGGTTCAATGGTTCGAGTCCCAGCCCTGTACGGGCATGACTGGGAGGCAACCAACCTCTGTGCCTCTCACACCTATGTTTTTCTCTCTCTCTCTCTCTTTCTCCCTCTTTCTCTCTTTCTCTGTCCCTCTGCCTCTCCTTCCCTCCCTTCTACTCTCTCTAAAAACCAATGGAAATAATCCTCAGTAAGGATTAAAACAACAAAACAACATCCTTGCAAATTTCCTAAAATTGTAATTCAGCCTTGGTGAGCTGATAGCTGATAGGAGACGGTGAGGGCCAGGGTCAGCATGCCCTGGCCAAGGCTGCAAGCTCTCGACACTCCACTTACAGAGTGAACTTTGGAGACACGGCATCAGACACCCCACTCAGGCTGACCTCACAGATAATCGCCATCATGGCCTGGGCCCTACAGTGAGCAGTGCTTTCAGCCATGATTTCATACAACTGCCCAGTCAACGTTGCAAAGACTCCAATACTGGTTCCCATTACAAAACGAGGCTTACTCTGGGAGGCTTGTTCTCAGGACAGAGACGTACCCAGAAGCGCAGCCAAGCCAGACCCATGCTTGTTCTTGAGCTCACACTGGGCTTCCACACGCGATTTAAAGTGAGTGGGACAGAGGAGAGGTTATTCCAAGCCTCAAGGTTGGGAGAGAAACAAACAGATCTTCAGATTGACTAGCAGATGGCCTTACTTTCCTCCCCCCGCCCCCCCAGAAAACACATTTTTCCTATTTCTAGAAAATGGTTTTGCCTTAGGTTTTCCACTGCAATGTACTCTGGATTTCTCTGAGAATATTTTTCTCAGTCACGCTCTGGCGGGCTGGTCGTACTAGCCAGACTCCCTTAGGATCCAAACTTCACACATCTGTAGCTTCCTTTATTCCCTTGTCCTTGCCAACCCCCCTGCCCCCAGCCACCAACACACACACACACACACACACACACACACACTTCTCTCTCCCCCATCTCCACCACTCTCTCTTCCTCAGGTTTCCTTTGGGGATTTACAGTCTGACCTTTATAATTTCCAAAGCAGCTCTTTGGGAAAGAATCTTCAGGCAGCCAATTATCTCATCTGACTGCAAGTCAGCTATGTTTTCAAAAGCCAAAGGAACGACACTTCTTACAATGTATATGTGGCTGCTTGTGGTAGTGATGGTAGTGGTGGTGGTGGTGGTAGTGATGGTGGTGGTAGTGGTGGTGGTGGTGGTTGGTAGTAGTGGTGGTAGTGATGATGATGATGGTGGTGGTGGTGGTGGTGGTGATGGTGGTGGTTGGTGGTAGTGGTGGTGGTGGTGGTAGTGTGGGGGGAGGGGGTGTGTCTGTATTTGTTTATTTATTTTTGCTATTTTGATTGTTATTTTTCCTTTGGGTACATGGGAGGTAGATGGATTAGTCTTTGCCATATTTGCTACCTCTGGGGATATGCTAATCCTCTGGGGAGTCTTTAAAAACAATGACAACACTGATGCGGGGTCTCAGGCTGGCATTGCTCATTTCATTGGTAGGAGATGGAGCCTGGGTGCTGGGGTACTTGGAAGTGCCCTTGGGGATTCTATGTGGAGCAATGTTGGCGGACAATCCCAGCTATTAACATTTCACCCTGTGGGCAGCTGTGCCAGGGAAGGCCTCTCCCCCAGCCTTCCTCACCAGCCTGATTTAGGGCAGGGTCCTTATTTACCACTTCAATTGGCAGAATGTTCACTGAGCCTTCCCTTCCTACCTCAGGCCTTCGCGGTTCCTGAGAATTCAGATCCCTGAGATTCACTCTGATTTCGTTTCCCAGGGCCTCCTTGCTTTCAGACATAATAAAACAAAATGACCTCTCCCCTGACCCCCACCCAAAGAATTGCCTGCTAAATAAACTGTAACCCAGAGAAGGAGAATGCTTTTCAATGGCTTATTAAGTTACTTTAACAGAGGCATTTATATGTAAATAATTGATGGACCAATCACAAATTATTTGTTTTTGTTCATTAAAGCAGAACCACAATTTATTAAAGCAGGAACCAAAACAAATGCTCTCATTTTACAAACTATCCATAGTCCTCATAGAAAAATTAAATATAGAAATGCAGCCTGTCTGTGAGAGAAAAACAGCTCCAGGCTTTTCAGTATCGCGCTGGTGGGAAACATGACTAATTCAAGGTCAGTGTTAATTCATGGATTCGGGGGCTGTGGGGGAATTTACATCTTCTGCTGCTTATGCTCTTGACCAAGCCAAGGCTGCCCAAGGCTTTGTTTCTCACTTGCTTTTGCTAGGACACAGTAGCCTTGATGCTATATCACCTCCACTTCCCACAGCAAGATCTTTTGTTTGTGGACCGCTGAGAGGTAAGACTATAAGACCTGAATTATTCAACAGGAGGCAGCACCATTGCTGTAAGTCCAGCAGGGAATTTTCCTGGAGCTAGCAGGATTCTTTCCTTATTAAGTGCCCTTAGCAGTCTCCAACACAAGGCCGTGGTCAGGTCTCTAACACATGCCCTATGGGCTGAGTGACAGGGTAAGTGGATGGGTACAAGATCATGCAAATCTAAAAAAAATGTTGAGCGTAGTCAAGTCTCTGAGAGTTCACTGTACTGTTCTTTCAATTTTTCTGCGTGTTTGAAAATTTTCATGAAGAGATAATGTTGGGAGGGGGAGGTCCTTATCTTACCCTGTTTTCATATTTATATCCCCATTGTGCAGGAAATAACAGTGAATGACACTGTTGGCACGGTCTCCACAAATCTGAGCTAAATGAATCATGATTATGGATGAGAATAACTACTAATCAATGAACGAGACACAGTGCTAAGTGATTTATGTTCTATATTTTAGTCAATCCTCACATCAAACCGATGAGGTAGGTGCCACCTACCTCTTTCTGTTTTACCAAGAAATCAAAGCTCAGCGAAGAAAAGTGATTTGCCTAAGCAAGGGCCCCTCAGAAGGCTCAGACCTTACTCTTTGGCTTTGTTATTCTGTATTTTTAAAATACGTTTTTATTGATTTTAGAGAGAGGGAAGGAGACGCAGAGAGACACAGAAACATCATTGAGAGAATCACTGATCGGCTGCCTCCTGCATACCCCCTACCAAGGACCAAGCCCACAACCCAGGCATGTGCCTTCACAGGAAATCAAACCATGACCTCCTGGTTCATGGGTCGATGCTCACCCACTGAGCTACATGGGCCAGGCTGTTATTATATCTTTTAATTGACTTACACACATTCAGAAAAAAGACGCAAGTGGTTATAAGTGTGCAGCTATGAACTATCACAAGGTGAGCACACCCAAATTATTAGCATCCACATCAGGACATCAGTCCTCCCTGGAACCCTGAGAGCGCCCTCATTCTCCCCCTCCATGGTGCTCACCCCTCTGCTCCTAATGATCTCCCCTCCTGGCTCCTAATACCACAGACTCACTTTGCGTGTTCTCTCTCTTATTGTGTCCAAACCACAGTACCTTCTTGGGGCAATGTTCTCCTTTTGCAAAGTAATAGCATTCTCAATCCAGAGATTTTTCTAGTTCTAAAAAAGTGTCTTGTCCTGACTCAGTGGTCTGGCTCAGTGGATAGAGTGTCGGCCTGCAGACTGAAGGGTCCCTGGTTCAATTCCAGTCAAGGGCATGTACCTTGGTTGCAGGCACATCCCCAGTGGGGGTGTGCAGGAGGCACCTGATTGATGTTTCTCTCTCAAAAATGTTTCTAACTCTCTATTCCTCTCCCTTCCTCTCTGTAAAATATATATATATATATTTATTTATTTATTTATATTTATATATATATTTTTAAGTGACTTGAATAGACCACTACTCTAATGAGCAAGGTGGCTGTCTCCTTTGCCTATTGAGGGTTCCAGGTAGCAGAAATAAAACAATTTAATTTACCACTCGATACCTGGAATAGTTCCAGCCAAGGATGAGTTGAGCTTTGCATTTTAATTGTTCCGTTCACGTGTTCATTCATTAAACACTTCACTGACATGGTAGGTAATACAGAGCAGTGGGCAATTGACATGTAACCTCAAATGTGTCAACAGTAAGGTGAGAGATCAAAACACAAAGATAAAGATAGGAAATAATTTTTATTGGTGCTACTGGAAGGCTCAGATGAGTTTTCAGAAGTGAAAGCAAGCATATTTCCGACTTGCTAGGTAGCAGGCATAAGACTAGGCAATTTCCTTACATTGTTCTCAATTAATCTTCATCCATCAATGTACTCATCAACCGATTATACAATAACTACCATATTTCTTATGCCCTAGGTGCTGAGCATACTATAGTAAATATGATGAATGCTTCTGGCTAACTTATAACTTAGCCTGGGGCATGCATTCTTTTTTTAATATTATTTTTATTGATTTCAGAGAAGGGAGAGGGAAAGATAGAAACATCAATGATGAGAAAGAACCACTGATTGTCTACCTCCTGCACACCCCCTACTGGGAATGGGGCTCACAATCCAAGCATGTGCCCTTGACTGGAATTGAACCTGGGACTCTCAGTCTGCAGGCCGAAGCTCTATTCACTGAGCCAAACCAGCCAGGGCTGGGGCATGCATTCCTAAGGGGGCGATATTGCCTCCAATGGGGCAAGACAAGATTCTTGGGCATGGGGGTGGGGAAAGGTGGGCTAACAAAATTTAATCTCGAAAGATCTCCAAAAGACCACAGCACCTAAACTGAGGCACAGAATATCAGGGATGTTAAAATATCATGGGGGGGGGGGGAGAGCACAATTGGAAAAAGAACATCAAAAATCCTCTTTAAGGAGCAGTCATGAAAAACAAGGTGAGAAACACTCACCTGGGCGGCGGGGGAAGAGAGAACAGCAGCAGCAGTAAACCACGGATATCAGAGAAGGGGAGAGACAGGCACCCATGGGAACAGGGGGCTGTGCGTCCTTGGAAATGAAGACTGGGCAGTGATCTCAGGTTGCCTCCTGAAATGACTCTTGAAACAATGATAATCTTCAGTTTTCAGATGAGATGCTGGGCTTAGGTTGGTAAGGATCTAAGCTCTCCAACTCCGTAAGTGAGAGGTGGGTCTGACTTTAAATCCAAGGCCCTTCCCACGTGATTTAAGCCCAACTGCGTGATGCTCTCTAGTCTTCCAAGTGACAAAACCGGGAGCCTTACAAGTGACATAACTGGGAGTCCAGAGCAAGTCTTTTCCTCTGGACACCAAAGACTGGACTTACTCTCCTGGTTGTAATCAACTGAAAGTTTCATGCCTGAGTTTCCTCTTGAGGTAACTGTAGAATTTGTACAATTGCCTTTAATAGTGCAAATCCCCAATTTAAGGAAAATTGAGCATCCTTGACAAAGAGTGCAGCGAGGCTCCGCTTTTACTGGGTCAGCATAAGCCTGGGGAGGAATCCGTGCCGCTCATCCAAAGCTAACTCAAGTGCAGCACCATCCCCACACCTGCATTTTGTTTTCTGTCCCTTGGGGCAAGTGCTCACCATGGTATAAATTCGGGGGTTGATTTATTTCTTCCTAAAGATATACCCATAGAATTTTCTACTATCACATTCTGGCCAATTTTCCCTTCACAGCCTCTTACTAAATTTCCTCCATAAAATAAGAAGTGTGGATAGTTCCCAGTTCCCACACTGTAATCTTCTTCCTTTAAGGATTTGAACTATTTCTGTGATGGGCGGGTTCCTAGGCCTGCAGCCTGGTGGCAGAATCACTGCCAAAGTAATTAGCTGAATGTGCTGGGAGAGCGAAAAGCACATGCAGCGAGGCCTCGGGATCACGCCGTCCTCGGGGTTTTCGGAGCAGGCGCGTGAGCTCAGGAAGTAGGACTGGTCCTTTGATGTGACTCCAACTCACATCATTGCTTTGCGTTAAATTCCCGATTTATCCTTCCACTGCCACCTTCATGACCTCTCTGGCCTAGTCCTCATTTATTGAGCTGAGTTGGTACAGTGATCAACCCCTGTTTTCTAGATGCACATAACAGATTTGAAGGAGTCAGGTCAAACTCATAGGGTAAGTGGTGGAACTGAAATGTCTGTCTTATTTTAACCCCTCTGCTCTGACCTCTTTACGTAAAACTGCCTCCCTGAAAGAGAGGTGTGTTTTAGAGAAGAAAAGTCCTTGCTTCTGGTTTATTGATTCATTCACCTGTTCATTCATTTATTCATTCAAACAAATACTTATGATGCTTAAAGTGTGCCAAGCACTGTGCTCCACTTGAGAACCAAAGAGTGAGATTCTTGGCCTCCATAGAATTTATATTTGGGCAAAGGAGGAGGTGTGGGGGGGGGGGGGCAAAAATAACAGTTAAATATTTAAAAATGGTTTTTACTTATAACTTAATTTTACTATCTATAAATTGCTATACGGGAAACTATCGTAGAATAAAGAGAAAGGGACAAAGAAAGAGGTCTGCTTAAGAGAGGGTAGGGGAGGTGTTGTTTACAACTAAAACCTAAAGTCAGAGAAGGAGCAAGTCATTGGAAGCTTAAGACAGTGTGTTTCAGGTCAAGAGTAGTATGTGCAAAGACCCTGTGGCAGAAACTAACTTGGATGCTCCAGGAACTGAAAGACCAGTGTGAGGAGCACAAGAGACTTGGTTGGAAAGTTTGTGAGGAGGACATTCTGAGAAAAGGGAAGTGTGTGGAAGGCCACCTGTCCCGTTTATCAGAATTCTGAATCAGGGGAGACTTAGGGGAGTGCCGAAGGGGGCACCCCTAATTATTCCTTGACGTTTCCAAACAAGTCTGTGCATGTGCAGACCCCCAGGTGTTTACTAAAATCCTTATGCTTAATCCCTGGTTGCCCTTGCCTAGAGGACAATGTAAACATGTGCCCTCCCAAGATTACTCACTCTACTCACTACATTTTCATCTAAAGATAAAAATTCCAATAAAGGTCCTGGCCTGTTTGGCTCAGTGGATAGAGCGTCGGCCTGTGGACTCAAGGGTCCCAGGTTCAATTCCGGTCAAGAGCATGTACCTTGGTTGTGGGCACATTCCCAGTTGGGAGTGTGCAGGAGACAGCTGATCGATGTTTCTCTCTCATAGATGTTTCCAACTCTCTATCCCTCTCTCTTCCTCTCTGTAAAAAATCAATAAAATATATTTTTAAAAATTCCAATAAAGGCTTAATGAGGCAGGCAATAGAGGCTACCCTGGTCCCTTAGCCCTCTCTTGCACAGTCAAACTGTGTCTGAGTAATCTATGCATCCGTTGTTCAGGGGCTGCTGGTCAGCCCGGGCAGAGCAGTACAGTTGAGAGTGGGAAGACAGGCATTAGGCAACAGACTGCTGGACAGGCCTTGACAGACTTTGTTACAAATTGAACTGTTGAATTCCTAACCGCCAGCACCCTCAGAATGTGCCCTTATTTGGAGATGAGGTCTTTGTAAATGTACTCAAGGTAGGATGAGGTCATAATTGATCAGGATGATCTGTGTCCTGATAAGAAAAAGAAAACAGAGACAGAGACAGACACACAGGGACAACGAGATGTGCTGACAAAGGCAGAGGGTGCAATGACGCCCTGCAAGCTGAGAAATGCTGAAGATTTCCAGCTCTCACCAAAAACTGGGAGGCGGCAAGGAAGGAGTCTCCCCGGAGTCCCAGAGGGAGCACAGCCCTCTGCTTAGAACATCTAGTCTCCAGAAGTGGGAGCAAGTAACTTTCTGTTGCATAAGCTCCCCAGTAGGTGTTACTTTGCTCTGGCAGCCTTGGGGAGCTAAGACAGCCTTGCACATGTCAGTAAGGAATCCAGATTCCATTCCAAGGGACTGAAGGAGGCCAAAGAGAGGCTGGTGGGACGCAGGAGACACAGCAGCCACGAGAGAAAATGATGGTTGCCTGGATTAAGGGTGAAAATGGAGAGAAAGGGCTAGCTAAGATTTTTATATCAGTGTTGTATTTCTACGTAGGACTACAGAAAAGACACAGGAACTAGCATTCCTGTAGTCCGCTAGGGGGGATTCTGAAAAGATACTGAGATGTTCTCTATTGTACATGAATTAGGAATTTGCTGTGAAGACTTACGGTATCTGACGCAGAATAAACACCTAATAAACTTAGCTACTCTCGCTAATGTCTGTATTACTATTTTTGTATTTCCCTTACCATCGGAACCTAAGAAAGACTGGCACAAATGCTGGCTCCCAAAGTGTATACTAAATTAAATTTAGTATCAGGCAGTTTGAATCCAAACCCCATTATTCTATTTACCTTTTTTAATGGTTTGAATAAAATAAAAATGTGTCTTTTTATTTTATTTTGAATAAAATAAAAATGTGCCTCAGTGGATAGAGTGTCAGCCTGGAGACTGAAGGGTTCCAGGTACAATTCTGGTCAAGGGCACATGCCTGGGTTGTGGGCTCGATTCCCACACGCAGGGGGCATGCAGGAGGCAGCCAATCAATTATTCTCTCTCATCACTGATGTTTCTATCTCTCTCTCCCACTCTCTTCCTCTCTGAAACCAATAAAAATATTTAAAAAATTAAAATGCTATTATTTGACTATGTTAACCAGGAAATATTATAATTTCATGTTTCAACCAAAGATCATACAATATTTGCATATAAAAGCATATGGTGAAGAACTATATGGTGAAGAACAAATTCTAGCAACCTTGACACTTAAATTTAAGAACAAGACTATTACCAGACTCCTATCTTTTCCTGACCCCATATTACTATAATAATTATCCTTGGTTATTCTTTAAATACACATTTTATTTGTTCATTTATTTATATTTTTTTGTTAATCCTCACCTAAGGATATTTCATTTCCATTGACTTTAGAGCAGAAGGGATGGAGGGAAGGGAGAGAGAGAAGGAGAGGCAGAGGGAGAGGAAAAGAGGGAGAGAGGAAGTGGGGAGAGAGAGAGAGAGAAAGATCTATGTGAGAGAGACACATATCAACTGGTTGCCTCCCACATGCACCCAGGCTGGGAGGGAGATTCAACTTGCAACCCAGGTACGTGCCCTTGACCAGGAATGGAACCTGCGACCCTTTGGCATGCTGGCCAAAGCTCCAACTACTAGGAACACCAGCCAAGGCACACGTTTAATTTTGAAAATATCTATCTGCATTGATTTGTTTTCAGACCTTATAAATATATTGAACAATTTACTAAGTATTTTTCTTCAACTTGCCTCATTTTTTTCTCTCACCGTAACGCTTCCACCCTCCTACCCCTACCCTGGGTGGCAACCCACCATCGGGAGGGGACTCAAACCCAGAGCTTCTCTAGGAGAAGTGAAAGGTTGGAAAACGCTCATTTTTAAAACCTGCACCTGAGAGACAAACTCTCAAAACATCTAGTTTTGAGAACCAATGGGCTTCCTGTCCCCGTACCCACAAGAGGGGCATCTGAGAAACTTAAAGGGATAGAATATGCTCAGATTCACCTGCCCCAAGCCCCACACAGAGGCAGCCTATCCAGCTCAGACCTAAAGTGGAGAAGGACCCTGGACTCAGGCACTTCATTTAACAGGCATCCAGGAAGCTGCTGGAACACCCTCTGGGGACAGAGAATGACAGGCCACTTGCTCTCCCTTTGCTGCACTCCAGGACACCAGGACCTCACAGAAGGCGCTTCTGCATGTGTCTGGCGCCCCCATTTCTGCAGTTGCTGCCAGGGGCACCTGTACACTGGGCTGGGTCTGGTGGCTGGTGGGGCTTATGTCTCTGGGTCCCATAGAACTGTAACTAATGAAGAAAGATTTTCAAAGGCTGCCACCCCCCAGGGCACAGCAAGAACCCACAGACCAGGGGTCTTGTCTTTCTGTGAGAGAGGCCTATTCGCTAACCATCAGGACTGTGCATGGTGTAGGCTCTTTGCTCTTTTCTTATATATTAATTGACAATGTATGTGTGGCGTTATTTCTGGGTTCCCTATTCTGTTTCATTAATCTATGTATATACGGGGTGGTCAAAAGTAGGATTACAATTGCTCATATAGAACATATAATAAATAAATAATACAAGAATAAATTCTGTTTTGCATACTCACAACTGTAAACTTACTTTTGCCCAACCCTGTGTTTTTATGCCAGTATCATACCATTTTAATCACCATAGCTTTATCATCGATTTCCAGTGGAATTTTAATAGTGATTGCCCTCAATCAGTAGATTGCTTTGGGTGGTATGGAAATTTTAACAATACTAATTTTCCCAAAACAATCATCAACAAAATAAAAAGGCGACTCATCAAGTGGGAGAAAATATTTGCAAATTATATATCAGATAAGCAGTTAACATCCAAACTATATAAAGAACTAATTCAACTCCATAGCAAAAGAACAAACAATTTTATTTAAAACAGGCAGATCTGAAGAGACATTTTTCCAGAGCAGACAGACTGCCAACAGGTGTATGAAAAGATGTTCAACAACATAAATAGTCAGGGAAATGCACATTAAAACCACAATGAGATATCACTTCACATCTGTCAGATGGCTATTATAAAAAAAAAAAAAAAAGAACTAACTAGTGTTAGTGAGGATGTGGAGAAGACGAACCCATGTGAACTGTTGTTGGGAATACAAATATGCAAACTGGTGCAGCCACTATGGAAAACAGCATGGAAATTCCTCACAAAATTAAAAATAGAACTGCCATATGATCCAGCAATTCTACTTCTGACTATGCAAAGAAAACAAATACTAACTAGAAAAGATATATGTGCCCCCATGTTCTTTGTAGCACTAATTACAATAGCTATGATAGGGAAACAATCCATCAGTAGATGAATGGATAAAGAAAGGTGAGATTATAAAAATAAATGTAAATATATATAAATATACAAACTGGATTATTCATCAGCCTTATAAAAGAAGGAAATCCTATCATTTGCAGGGTAGACCTCCGGGGCGTCATGCCAAGTGAAATCAGTCTGCAGAGAAAGACAAATAACATATAATCTCTCATATATATGAAAAATTTTAAGAGCCAAGTTCATAGATACAGAAAAGAGATTGGTGGTTGCTGAGGCCTGAGCTTGGGGGGTGAGAGAAATGAGTAAAAGGGGCAAAAAAAAAATTAGCCAACAAGGAAAATGGTCAACAAACTTAATTTTAAGTGATTCTATATCCTCATTTTTTTTCCTCAGACTTTTTTGTAATGGAGTTATTATCTGTATATCAGAAAATGCGCCATTTTCAAATATATGATTAGGATGCTTTTAATATATCCACAGACATGTATATACCATAATCACTAACTAATTCTAAAACATTTTCATCACCCCAAAGGAAGTTCCATGGACCTTAGCAGTAACTCTCCATTTCCCAATTTCCCATCCCTGGTGTTCACTATTGTCATTTTCTCTGTCTATGGATTTACCTATTCTGGACATTTCATAGGAGTGGAATCATGCAGTGTGTGTTTGTGTGTATATCTAGCTTCTTTCACTTAGCACCATGTTTTCAAGTTTCACTACTGTTGCAGCATGCATCTGTATTTCTTTCCTTTTGTATCATCAGGTAATATTTCATTGAATGGATATACCACCATTTATTTGTTTACTCAACAGATGCTGACAATTGGGTTGTTTCTACTTTTTGGCTGGCATGAAAAATTCAACTATAAAAATTCATGTATATGGTTTTGTGTGGTGTGGACCTATATTTTCAATTCTCTGTGGACATACTTAGGAGTGGAGCTGCTGGGTCATCTGGTAACCACATTTTTAACTGTTTGAGAAACTGTAAAACTATTTTCCAAAGCAGCTGTTCCAGCTGATATTCCCAACCATTAATGTACATGGGTTCCAATTTCCACACCTCCTTCTCAGCACCTATTGTTGTCTCTCTCTTTTGATTACAGATAGTTCATTTTTAAAATAGGGATATAATAAGAAAATCCATTTTGCAAAGTTATTAAGAGGAGCAAATGTGATAATAAATTTGAGAATGCTTTCTAAAGCAATTTTCTAAATTGCTAGTTGTCCTTATTACACTGATAAAAGCAAGGCATGGAATGAACATGCAGAGAATATTTCTTCAGTGTGCCTCAGAGACACGCAAGATATTTTAAAGACTAAATAAGACAAGCCATCTCTGAAATTCAATTCAGTGCCAGCGTCATTTACAATTCTAATGAACTCTTAAAGCTGAAGAAACCCTACCAATTGAAGCATTTAACCTCCCCTCCTGCATCCCAGTGGCCTGCCTTTACCGGGATGTCAGTGATGATGAGGGACTGGCTTTAGAGAAAGCAAGGAGAATTTCAGCAAGACACTTAAGAGAACTTCCTGATTCTAAAACATAAAGTGACATTTTCTTTTTCACAGAATTACACACATGATCTGTTTTAGGGCCATTTTTTCTAGAGACTTGCAGAAAGCCCCACAGAGGTGGGAGAGTAAATGTTCGGATGGCGGTGAGGGCTCTGTGCAGAGTGGTGTGTTCTCCCCATCTACCTTGCACTCCAGTTCTCTGTGGATCAGAGCACAATGAATCATGTTCTATGACATGTTCTATGGCCTCTGAGTATTTAGAATCCCAGATCTCATCTATAAGAATCAACCAACTGAAAGTCAATTTTATAGGTTCATGAAGAGGAACTGCATTTTGCATCGTTTGGCAAAGGGACAGTTAATTTGGGGGCGGAGGCTGCTGTGAGTTCCTCTCAGGAACACAAAGGTGCAGCGCAGCAAAAATTCATCTTTTCTTCTCCTCGCTGCAGTCAAGCACGAAATCACATCCTATCAGCCAAGTCCCAGTTCTGATAACCTGCTTAGTAACCCAGGTTTATCTGGAATTTATTCACTTGATTTTGTTAGAAAAAGAACAAAAACAAGATCCATGATAAGGTATGCTCCCAAAACAGCCCATATTCTTGAATCCTCAAAAACCTACAAAGCTCTGTTTAATTAAACTTCATTTTTATCATGTTTGTTGTTGTTGTTGTTGCTATGGATTGCCATATCAGTCCTCAATCTGACATGTAGCTGGTGCTCATAAGATGTAATGATTTAGATATAATTTTATTAATACTTAAAAACTGCCAAGACATTTACATACTTTTACCAGCTAACAGAGCTGATTAAATTAAGCCTTGATATTTTTCAGCTCTGTGGAAAGAGAGCATTGGTGGACACAATTGCTCTAGCCAGGCATGGCTGCTCCTATCCCAGAGGCAAAGTGGGCCACAGAAAAAACTCAAATATCACAATGCACTAATAGCATAGGTAGAAACTCATGTGTTAGTCATGGAACCGGCAGAAACAATAGATGATAAGCTTAAACGCAGTTAAACTTTGGACATTCCTACCAGGCACATTCCTTCCATAGACTATTTTCATCTTACCAAGTCTATTCCGTAAGCAAACTCAGTTGAAGCTCTTTTTCTGCCACACTGACCCATACTGCAGACCATGCAGGCCCAGATCAGTGATTCTTGTGGGGGGGCCTCTAAGGATCTGCCAAAAAAAATAGACTTTCCTGAAGATGAACAACCGCACACTTGCTGCAGCATTTACATCACAATGACCAATCACTGGGCCACCAACCCATTTGCCTTTTCATTTACTTATTTTTTTCTTTTTTGAAGAGTTACTCCCATTTCTTCCATAACTCTCTTGAGTCTGCTATGGTGGACCTTGCTGTTTGCCCCAAGACACAGAATCAGACACTCTGTTCTCAAAACAGCTTTGTGTTAGAGCTGAAGAATCATTGTCAGTCTGTACAAGTATCCCTTCAGGGCTAATCTGAGCTGAGAGTCAAGACCCTGGTTTTTGGTAAAGCAGGTAGATGATTTAAAAATGAACTCATCAAGAAATATGTCGAGGGAAAGAAAGAAGAGGAGAGATGAATAAGAAAATGGAGAAGAGGAGTGGCCAAAAGGAGAGAAAATGGCAGCTGAGAGGTGTGAATGGTCATGCTCGAGCTGGCATGGCTGTGTCCTGCCCTCACACCTCCTGCAGAGGTCACCTGCAGCTCTGATGAACAGTTGCAGTGTATGCTATGAACTTCCTTGCTCAGCTCCCCCTTTCCCTCTTCCTGATGACTTTTTCTGGCCATAGGAGCGTGCCTGGCCCTTGCAAGAGACAGTTCAGAAGTGTTGGGAAGTCAGTACCACACACGAGTTATCTATTGAAGCATAACGGATGACTCTACACTTAGCAATCTCACATTATCTCACATGTCCTGAGTGTCAACAATCTGGAAGAAGCTTAGTGAGATGGTCACAAGACTGCATCAAGGTATTGGCCAGGGCTACGGTCACCTGGGGTTTTGACTGGGCTGGAGGATCCAAGTCCAAGATCACTGACTCACACAGCTGTGGGCAGGTGGCCAACAGGAGCCAGATGAGTCTCTGTACTTGGCTTTCTGAGTGGCGTCTGCCTTCCAGCAAGTGAGTGGTGCAAAAGAAAGCACAAGACAGAAGTCACATCATTAATAATCTAGCCTTGAAAGTGACATCCTATCACACTGCCATATCCCACTGGTCACACAGAATAATCTGGATACACTGTGGGAAAGGCTTATATAAGGGCACAGATTCCAGGAGGTAGGGATGCTTGGGGTTACCTTGTTGACTAGCTACCACATATCCTAGGATCAACCTTCATCTAATGAGAAATAAGTCATTGCACTAAATACCTCAGCTCCCGTTCATTGGTGAGATAATTCTTAAGTTTTGTCCTTCCGAGTCCTTCAGACAGTCCCTGGTGGAATGAAGTCCCTGTTGCTAAAAGTGGTCACATAGTTGGATTTCCCCTGTTCCCTACTAACTCACCAGGCTTCCTGGGATTGATTATCTACCAAAAAGCTACCAGCTCTCAAATCCTCGACTCAGAAGCACCAACTAAGACAGTGACAAAGAATCAGATGGAGAAGTGAGCCCAAGCATGCTGCTTCCTCGGCCAATGCTGTTAGCCACCATGCCCTTCTGGTACTAGGTTCTGGGCTATAAAAAATGATAAGCACACGCCTGCCATTCTGTACACTGTCCTTGAAGAAGCCTCAGCAGAAAATCCACTGGTCCTTCCCCTGAGCACCTCGAGGAGCCGGGCTGCTGCTAACCGGCATGGTGCTGGGTGCAGTTTTCAAACGTACTACCCACCCTGCAAGCATGCAGAGCGCCATCTTGTGGCTTCGCAAGCAGATGATGCCCTTGTGAGATGATGCCTTCCTCAGCCTGACACAAGCGTCTGCCAGATGCACAGCCTGGTGAGTGATGCATGGGCTTGCTTTAACCCTCCTTGGTCCCTTGTAGTTTGGATATGCTTATACAGTATTTTTATTGAGAAAAGTTTCCCAGTGGATGTCTCCTACCCTATTGGATGCTTTAAAGAAATATTTATTCCTAAGTCTCTCTGGTCATGGAGAGTGCAGAGTTCAAGTCTTCAATGCCTGACAGAGAAGCCTACTATGCACACGAAGGAATGAAAGTACAGAGAGGTCAAGTGATTTGACTGAGATCACACAGGCATAAAACAGCAGAACTGTCATCTGAACTGTTCCAGGTGAACCTCAGGTGAGTCCCAAAAGTCCAGGTGAGTCCAAGTGAGGTGCTTCTTGTCTTTATGGCATTAAGCTTCCTTTAGGCCTCTCATGACTTCTAAGCTACTCCCACACCCAACAGCGATCATCTCGGCCAGCTCCTAGAACTACTTTGTAGCTGTCTCAGATTTCTGACTAAAGTAATACTCGGTTACCTTCCAGGCTCTCTTTAAGCTTTCCCCTACTTTTCTTCAAAGGGAATCCGGATTTTTTAAAAGATATTCACCCTCCTCCACTTGCCTCAGCCCTGTCCAATGGGTCTTCTAATTCAGTATGGTTGTCCAATTTCCTGCATCATTAATAGCGTGGGGGATGGGGTACTGTGATAAAGACATCCTGAGGTACATGGAGAACACTGGGAAATGTTTCTCACTCTTAAAAAACAGACACATAGAGATGGTATATTGTATGGGTCATGGTCATTTCTGAATGAAACACCTGATATTCCTACAAGTACCCCATAACAGTGATGAAGGTTAGCTTGAGAACAAATGACAAAACACAGGCGGAAGAGTAGAAAGGGAAAGAACCTGTATCTTCATCCTTATAATATTGAGGTGCTGAGTGAACCTGCCCATGATCTTCACAATATATGAGGAGATGCATTTCCTATGGTTAAGTCCACCTGAATCATGGATTTCTGTTACTGAAAGTCAAAGGTGGCTTAATAGTTTCACCACCTGAGCCATGTCTGGATTCCCACATACTGTGTTTTGCTTCTTCTTGTTATATTGTCTCCAACTAGGCCATAAATTTTAAAAGGACGAGGACTGTATATTCAAGTTTATATTCCTTAAAGAACTGAGTACAGTACCTTATTCATTGTAGCTTTTCCATAAACATAACAGAAGGGACCATTGAAATTTAACTTGTACCTCAAAGAAACTCTTGAAAGTGAAACTTTTCTTAGCTCTGTGTGGTCTGCAATGACATTTCTGAATCTCAGTTTCTTCATCTGTGAAATGGGAGGTGGGAAAGAACAGTGGGTAAACACCCAAGACATGGAATTATCCAGACCTGGGTTCAAATTCTGGCTCTACAATATTCTAACAGAGCAAGTTTGTTCTGTACCTTAGTTCCCTTATCTGTGATATCGGACTGTAACATGTATCTTAGAGTGTGGTAGCAAGGTTTACATGAGATAGTATATTTTAAGTATTTAGGATTTTATAAAAATCCTTGTTGGGGCTATGGTGTAGCTGTGGTAAAAAATATGACAAAGCCCAACTCATAATGCTTGATGCATAGTAGAAATGTAGAAAGTGAGTATGGGAGAAATTGAAGGTGTCTTGGCTGTGAGGCTGAGATGGCCCAGCTCTTATTACCCTTTGGAACTGAGGGAAGTTGGCAGTTGAGTGTAGGCCATGGAAGTATCTCTTACCCATGGGAGTTAAATATTGATTTCATTTTCACTTCATTAAGCCTTCTATTGATTTCAACCAGGCAGAGTGGAAGATGGCAGTCAATCACTAAAGGGATGTTCAATAAATACCAGGAGTTTACTCTTCCTTCAGGATTGGGGCTTCCTCCAGAATATGATAGCCCTTCTGTGAGGCCTCATGGCTTTGTCTGCATGGCCAGGGGCACAGAGATGACTCACCCATCATAGTTGCCCTCAAAGAACTAATGTATTGTGATCTCTTGATTTTAAAAAAAGCGGCCTATTTATTCCCTAGGAGAAGGCTTTGGAGAATGTCCATAAATTGTGTGTGTGTGTGTGTGTGTGTGTGTGTTTGAGAGAGAGAGAGAGAGAGAGAGAGAGAGAGAGAGAGAGAGAGAGAGGAGATGCCACATTTTATCATTTTATATCCTCAGGAAAGGGCTGGCAGAAATCCCAGGGTCACAAGTCAAATTAGACAATAAAGATAGGCAGCAAGGGCAATGTGTCAAGCAAGCAGGTCAACCATGAGCAACAGGCAGCAGTTTTCAGAGATTCAGGGCAGCACACTGACAGTGGTCAAGGAACCAACATATGGGGAACTCAGGAAAGTCTGCAAAAAAATATGCAGCAAGAAAACGGGGCCAGCCCTAGCTGTTTTGGCTTAGTGGATAGAGCTGCAGACTGTAGGGTCCCGAGTTCAATTCTGATCAAGGGCACATTTCCAGGTTGTGGGCTTGATCCCCAGTAGGGGGCGTGCAGGTGGCAGCCGATCAATGATTCTCTTTCATCATTGATGTTTCTACCTCTCTCCCCTCGATGCCTTCCTCTGAAATAAAAATATAAAAAATAAAATGGGGCAGTATGTACACATTAAGAGGCTCTACAATGTTACTGACCCTGATCCAATGATTCCACTGCTGATAAGGACTTTTTCCCCCTTTTCATGAGCTTCCAAGGATGTTAGCCTGCAGCTGCTGGTGACCAGGTCTCCAGACTTAGAAAAGATGGTCTAGCAGATGAGAAAAGAGATGAGAATTGGAGAGAGAGAGACCCAGGGGATGGAGTCCCAAATAGCAGTAATGTTGAAGAGAGTCTACCTCTATCAGTCCCCCAGTTTCATTACATGCATCGATAATCTCCCCCTTTGTGCTTATGGTAGTTTGGGTTAAGTTTCCCTTATTAGTAGTAATAATACAGTAAATGTATAAAGATACATGGAACTCCTAAGAAAAGTTTTAAGCACAAAAATGTACTTGGTTGCAGAGGTTTAATTAGGGATTGGGCTTTGTCATATGTTAAGATAAACTATAATGCAGCTATTAAAATTCTTTGTTTTTCTTACGAAAAACATTAGTGAACTCTTATCATATGCCGGACGCTATCTGTCTTCATGATCTCATTTAAACCTCACACCCACCCAGAGGTAGTGAATGCTTCGGTCTTATTTTACAGGAAAGGAAATGAAGCTAGAGAGAATAGAAAACAAACCCAAATTTATACAAGTAGTATTGTCAGTGCATATGCTAACCCAGATTTTTCCAACTCCCAGAGCCTATGCTCTAAATCTCTGCTATGCGTTTATCAAAAACACGCAACAGCAGATTATTATATAAAGGTAAGTGAAATAGAATGTCAGAACATGAAACCACACACGCAGAATGACAAAGCCATGTAGGATGTATACAGCAAGCAGACTGGGTAAAAGATGCCAAAATGCATATTGACATGGAATCAGAAGTTACTTTTAAAGCTCCTTTCTTCTATCTTATCTTTCCTTTCTTCCTTCACTCCTCCCTCCCTCTCTCCCTCTCTCCTTCCCTTCCTTCTTCCCCCCCTTCCTTCTTTCCCTCCCCTTCTCTTCCTTTCCCTTCCAAAATTCCCAAAATAAGCATGGATTACAATCACGATGGGAAAACTGTATTGGAAAAGAATCTGACTTAATTTTCAGCTACAAGCTTCCAAAATACAGCCTCTTTATCTTTATAAGTTCTACTCTGCGGGTCAGAAGTGGTCTTTGGTTTTATTCCACCTGAGGCTCATGGGGAGCATGCGTTAGCACAGTAACCAACATTTAGATTTCATTTACCCTCTTTGCTGCCACTGCCTTGCCCATCTTTCTTGTCCGTCTAAAAGTTGAATCTGTGCTGTAGCACATTATCACTTGGAGGAGAGAGCTTTGAGGGCTGGATGAGGGGGGCAGCGAGATAAGCTTTAAAGGGAAAGAGAGAGTCTCTTACAGCACCTACCCCCCTGCTCATTCCTCCTCATTTGCTATCCTGCCATGAATACTGTGGGTGCCGACTTCTTACCTTGGTGTCACTCCATCCCAGCACCACCTCCAGCAGCTCCAGCGTCCCTCCCACCCCAACCCCAATCCCAATGCAAGTGCACATTTATAAACACACATGCTGACGATCCATGCTATTCGTGCCATGGGCTTGCAGGGTTCCAATGAAAGTCTCATTTCCACCCCATTCTTCTGCCCATTCCCTGTTTTGCACCCCTATTCTAATAACTTAGATCCTCATTCTCCACGTGCAGTTCATGTTACTGGCTCCCCTTCCAGTGCCTCCCTGCCATGCCAAATTCCAAAATGCGGATGCCTGTGTGAATGGACAGCTATCTAGCTAACTGGATAAGTGTATTCTTTCATTCACAAGTACCTCTATGAACCAAAAGATAAGCATTAACCAGCACCCTGTGTGAGGAACTAAGCTCAACAGTGGACATCTATTTACTCATTGCAGTAATTATTTTGTAACTACTAGGAGCTGGGTGCTGACTAGACAATGAAATTCCCTAGAAAAGGGGCTCTCAAACTTTAGTGCATAAAAGCTTTCTAAGATTTCTCTTAAAAATCCACTTTCTCTCATCCCATTTCCAAATATTCTGCTTTGGTACATCTTGAGTGGGAGCCATTACTGTATTTTAAAGAATATCACCAGAGTATTGCAACCCATGTGGCCCCTGGTCTGCCTTTGAGAAATAGTGACCAGTGGCTCACGACATCATCTGCATGCACTTCAGGCCCAACCTAATCTGCATCCAGCCCACTGGGAGTCTTGACAACACAACCTCTATGGAGCAAGATGGAAGAAGGGTGCTTTGCCAGAGGCACCTGGATTTTATTACCTTGGAAAAGCATCATCACCAAAACATAAAACCCATTCATGGTTACCCCTTATTTTTCTTAAAATCAGGATATGATTCTTCTCCTCATCACTGCATTTCCCTAACTAGGTCTTTGTCCCCCACTATGTCCATGGTATACCCACCTGCTAACGTGATCACGGCAACTGTGACACTCACAAAGCAGAATGAGATGACGTGCCTTTCTCATCGGATTTCTTTATCAGACCCCGAAGAGTCCCTCCCTTTCCAATGTTGCTCCTGCTCGTGCCAGGGAAGCACTCCCTTAGTTTTCTCAGGTTAGCTTATTTCCTTCAAATTTCAATGATGCAAATTGAAAAATGACACGTTTACTACGTAAGTGAAACCTGCTTCAGTTCTTTCACGCGCAGAGTGTAATGCAGCAGGAATGCACCCCACTACTCGGAGAGGTCTTACTCATCACACTACCCTAATAAAGCCCAGTCTAGCAAAACGGAGGCACATTACCAGCGAAACACTTCAGCAGGCTCGATGGCTCCATCTGCTACAGGAAACAGGAAATTGCTTAGGTGAGGTTTCAAGGTTTAATTAGCGATAGAAGAGAGGAGAGAGTTGGACCATTGCACATTGGAAAAACACTCCTTCTATATGTCATCGACACCTTCCCCTACTCCGACCTACCCCTCTGTTCAAAGGCGCTGCAGAAAACAATGACAAATGCCTTGCTGTGGAGTCATGGCGAACATGGGAAGTAATGCGATGCGTAGGAGAGGAATGAAAGGAAACACAGGAACATGGGTGTGTGAGTTAGCTCAGGCTGTCACAACAAAATGCTATAGGCTGTGTGGCTTAAACAACTGAAACTTGTTTCTCACAATTATGGAGGCTGAGAAGCTCAAAATCAAGGTGCCAGCCCATTCACTTCCTGGCAGAGCTCTCTTCCTGACCTGCACGGTCTCTTGCTGTATTCTCATGTGGCAGGGAGCCAGCTCTAATAAGGGCACTCATCCTGCCATGGGGCCCAATTCCATGACGTCATCTAAACCTAATTATCTACCAAAGGCCCCATCTCCAAATACCACCACATTGGGGGTTAGAATATTAGTAGATTCATTGGGGGGCACAGTTCAATCCATGACAATGGGCTTCAGAGGATGCTCTTCCACGCAAGAGCTTGTGACTTTTGTGTTATTTTAACTGAATTTTCTGGCGACCCAGTATGTGTGTGGGGTGGGCAGGTGGAGATGGAAGTCTGCGTAGCTGTAACCGATCTTTGGGAGGGAGAAAGATGGGAAAGTTTCATAGCACTAACGGCCAGGAGCTATGGGTCTCCAGATGGAGACAGAGCAGCAGGTCAGATGTGCATGTGGTAACACAAGGCCAGAGACCTTTCAGGACCTGGCAGAACTGGCAAAATGGGAAAGTAGCAGAGGAATCTGCAACTGTTTTCCCTCATCTGTTTCGATGCTTCCCTATTCCAGTCTTTTATTTTTCTCCAGTTGACTGCATTTGTGCTTCAGGAAGAGATAAAACAGCCTAAGGTAAGGGAAAAATCTGGGATTTCAAAAGCCAATGTCCATTCACATTACAATAGATTTGATCATAAAGAGCCAGGTCCATTTACCCTCTTCTACCGTTTTCCAGACTTGAAGAAGATTCTAGAAGCTGGACCTCCAAAGTAGGCTGAGAAGGAAGGGCAGCTGTAACCCTATGAGCTGCTTCCCTGAGGAAAGCCCAAGGGAAAGTGAGAGTGGATTCCACACTCAGCACAGAGAAGGAATGAGCCAGAAATGTCCGTGTGGCACATGGCAACAGGTGGGGCCCAGGTGGCTTCCACTGCTCCACGGATCCATTGAGAATCAGGAGCCTTAAGGATTTTGCACACAGGAAAGTGGTGAACGATCTAGGCCCATGGGATTACTATGTGTCCAAATGGCTCATGAGGGCAACTCAGTGTTTCTTTTATCCCTGAGGCACATAGCAGTACCCGAGAGGCCAGGCTTGAGAATATCCCATAATGAGACTCATGGGACATGAACAGAGAGGAAGAGAATTCTCTGTGAAGGGACAGGGATCAAGAACTGAGGCCACACCCAACCAGCCACCAATGCTGTGAGGTCAGTGTCCATATGGCCACTGGGAACGTAAGAAATGAAGGGAGGCACTCCCTTTAGTTTTCTCAGATCGGCCTGCTTAACACCCAGTGGAATGGGGCTCAGACTTTAAGTTGATAAGTTTACTCACTCTAACATAATTCTTTGCGCACTGATAATTCCACTACTGAACGAACATCCTCTTATCAATTTGACACCCCATCCTCTACTCTGCTCATTAGGAACAATGAAACCTGGGTCAGAACCCACCTGCAACTCAGGTGTATAGGTGTCAAACACAAATAGAATCTGGGAAATCCTTGCAAAGGAAATCCCCAAACTTTGATTGTATTTCAGGGATGTTCAGCAAATCTGCAAAAAGCAGTGTTGTCTTCATAATTACTTGTGATAGGAGGAGCTGACAGGAGCATTTCCGATGCCCCACTCAGGGAAGCAGGCCACTTGGATGATTTCCTCCAGGGAATGGAATCTATTTTAAATGGGAAACTGAATGCTACAATTACAGCTCAATTGTCTATGTAATGGCATTATGAGCCTCAAACAAGGGCAGGCTATGAATGGGGCACCAGGAAATGTGTTCTCCACACCCTGATCCCCCTTGAGAAATGAAAGAGAAATAATCCATAGGACTTGAGCTTGTCTTGGAGTCAAACTCAGTTGATTCTGGGTTTTAGATGCCTTTTATCTTAATGGAGAAATGTGAAGGGTCCCATGGTGTTGTTTTATCACAACCAGAGTGTCATTTGGGAAATACAGGTGACAAAACTTTAGGGAGCTAAGTGATTCAAAGTAGACCAGAAGGTGGAAGGATTAATAAAAGTAAGATGGGACTCATGTGCCTAAATCAGACACATACCTGGCTGACCACAAAAGTCACTCTTAAACTTTTTAATTCAACAGGAACTTGACTGCCTCCTCTTTATGTTCTTGCCTTTCCTTCAGGATTCTTGTAGCCATGGATAATCAGATGACCAAGTACTTAGGGCAAGATAATGGGTTCTAGACATGGCCTATATTGCATCTCTTATGATATGATTAACATCTTCTCCCTCAAGATAGCAAATGTATGTTCCTCTTCTTGAATCTGGGTTGTGGACTGTGATTGCCCCAGTCGACAGAGCATGGTGCGAATGATGCTATGCTTCTTTCCCAGGCTGGGTCTTTAGGCTAAGCTTCTACTTGTTTCTCTTCTGTCATTCTTAGTGCTTGGCTTCAGCAGTCCACAACTATATCACAAGGAGGCACATCCTAGCCCACAGAGAGATCACATGGATCGAACCACAGGGAGTAGAACTGAGACCCCTGGCCAGACACCAGAATCAATCACCAGCCATATGAGTGAAGGAGGCTGTGGATGATTCCAGTGTCTGCCTTTGAGCTGCCGGAACTGGTGAGAAGTAGAGCACAGATGAGCTAATCCCATCAAAGTCTGCCCAGATTATAGGTTTGTGACCAAAATAAATGTGTCTTATTTTGAAGATAATTTGTCTAGTGCTAGATGCCTGTTACAGATGATTAATACTGGTAAACAATTTTGCACCTCCCTCCCTCTCCCCCAAAATTTTAATATGCTCAACCCCAATCCCCAGTGTGACCCTATTAGAGGTGGGGCCTCTGAGGAATAATGGAGTCGGATAAGGTCAAGAGAGCCCTCGTGATGGTACAGTGTCCTTACAAGAAGAGGAAGACAGACCAGAGCTTGCTCTCTGCCATGTGAAGACACCATGTAAAGACAGTGCCTATCAATAGATGAATGGATAAAAAGTAGTGATACAGCCCTGACTGGTTTGGCTCAGTGGATAGAGCGTCAGCTTGCGGACTGAAAGGTCCCAGGTTCAATTCCGGTCAAGGGCATGTACCTCGGTTGCGGGCACATCCCCAGTCTGGGGTGTGCAGGAGGCAGCTGATGGATGTTTCTCTCTGATCAATGTTTCTATCTCTCTATCTCTCTCCCTTCCTCTCTGTAAAAAAATCAATAAAATATATATTTTTTAAAAAGTAGTGATACATATATACAATGGAATTTTAATAGGCCATAAAAAAGAGTGAAATGTTACCATTTGTAACAGTATGACAGACCTATTGGGTATTATGCTCATGAAATAAGTCACTTAGAGTAAGACAATTGCCATATGATTTTGCTTGTATGTGAAATCTAATGAACAAAATAAACAAAAAAAGTGAAACAGATTCATAGTCATACAGAGTAGACTGGTGGTTGCCAAAGGAGGGGGCTTGGCAGACTAGGGGAAAGAGGTGACGGGATTAAGAAGAAAGACTTGGTAATTACAAAATAGACACATGGATGTAAAGTAAAGCACAGGTAAGCTAGTCAATAATATTGCAACAACTATGTATAGTGTTCAGTTGGATACTGGAAATATCAAGGGAAACACGACGTAAAGTATATGACTGTCTAACCACTATGCTGTACATCTCAAACCAATACAAAATAATAATGAAATTAAACTATAATTGAAAATTAAATACTAAAATAAAAACTTTTTTTCCTATTTATTGATCACCATCTTAATAATTTCTTTTTGGATGGCTATGATTTTAAAATTTGCCTGACTTCTCAGAGTCAGCTGGTGTGAGGCTATCAGTGAAAACAGAAGCTACAGAAAACTAGAGCAGGCAGCAGCAGTGGTATGATTTTGAGGTTGGAAAAATTCAGCCAGTTCATTCCTTGGCTGTTGTTTCTCAGTGGTTAGCGTGTCAGCCCACACACCCAAGGGTCATGGCTGGGGCTCATGAGGGAGACAACCCGTTGTGTATCTTTCACATTCATATTTCTCTCTCTCCATCCCTTCCCTCCCTTACATTCTCTCTGAAGAAGATAATAGAAAAAAAATCATTGGGTAGGGATTAATTAAAAATTCAGCCAGTTCAGAAATGTTTTTTCTTAGTATTTTATTTATCTATTAATTAATTTAAAAGAAGAGGCCACTGACTTTGAGAGAGAGAGAGAGAGAGAGAGGAAGGGAGAGAAACACTGACTTGTGAGTGCGACATGGATCGGTTGCCCCCTGCCCCTCCCTCACCCGGGATCAACCCTCAACCTCAGGCCTGTGCTCTGACCAGGAATGGAACCTGTAACTCCCCACTGAGCCACACCAGCCAGAGCTTTATTAGCCTTTTAATCCCAACGAGTTAATGAGTGGCCTAGTGACAGGAAGAAGGCAAAGTCAGGAAGAAAAATCTTCCTCCTGGAATCTTTTCTCAGGAAGAGAGGAGAGGACACCGGGCTGGCACTTTTTGTGCTCTGTGTTACGCCTCTCATGCCTGGGTTACATAAGGAGGCGAGGAGCACTCCCAGGCAGGCAGACTGAGGAAGCCTTCTGCGATGCTTGCAGATGCAATTTACACAGAAGCCATTCAATGGCATGGACTTGGAGCTACTCCATCCTGGGTTTGATTTTGCAGAACATCTGCTGGCAGAGTGAGAATTCCTGGCCCCTTCGAAATGGTGCCAAGACCCCCCGGGTCTTGCTGAAGAATGAATCACCTCACAGCAGTTCTCTCTTGGGACTGAGCTTCCGGGCGTGAGCCACCTTAAATCTGCACATTGAGCAGCAGTTAAGACCCCACCTCCGTCACATGTCAGTTGGGTAAGTTGTGGGGACAGACAACTACTTAACTTAAAATCTGGGGACAAAAGGAGTTCTGAATTAGTGAAACATTATGAAGATGAATTAGGATGATTTATGCAAAATGTTAATACCTGGTCCATAAGAGCCCTAAAAATAGCACCAAGGCACTAATAAATAATAAGTATTGTTAGAACAACAATATCAAGCATTCATTTTTATACAAATAATGTCTACTCTCTATCCCATAAATGTTTACTAATGTTTGCTAATTATGTCTAAAGCAAGAACAAAGAGACTTCTGTGAAATTACAAGAAAATCAAACAAACAACAACAAACACTTCTGAGCTTCCACCTCTATTTTACCAAAGAGAAAAGAAACAGGACAGTTGGGAGGTCTCAGTGTGGTTTATATAACCCTCGCTTTGTCGCTGTCTTGGGCTTGTCATGGCCATGCTCTGTGACCATGATATCAAGAGAATCAAAGAATGAGAAGGATACCATAACCCCGCTTGTGAAAGAAATTTTGAACAGGATTCAGGTACCCTAAGGAGGCTGGCAACAGAGAGACTGATATTCCAGGTGGCAGGTGACGAATGGAGCCAGAACCTGCCTTTAAGGTTCTGCTTTGAAAACACCAGATTCCTATATAGATTCACAAAGTCATCTCCATGCAAATAGCATAGATCTAAGTCTAATAGGACCCGATTAAAGGTGAATTTTAAAATGCTGAAATGCTGTGTCACGAAGGAGAAGGCTTTGTCAGCAACAGAAACAAAGAAAGAACCAGAATGCTGAGGCAAATGTTGGCCATCCCCATCAAAGACGCATGAGTTCTCCCTGGCACATGTCCCTATCAGGCTTTGGTGGCTTGATGCCATTGGCCCTCTGAGCTTCCCCTCAGGCCCCTTGTTCTCACTGCAGGCTCAGCAAGTAACCTCGGGAATCTGGCTTCCCCTGCGACTGTAGGAATCATCTGGGCTGGTCACACCAACTTGGATAAAGATTCTCTTGAGAGTTCCATTTCTCTTTAAGAATGAGAAAGTAACCATCTAATTTTTACATCAGTCCCATGCTAAAGCCACTGCTCCCTAGTGTATGCAACAAGAGGCACCTAGCCCTAGTTCAGTAAGATCCGGGAAGTGAGCAAGGCTGAGAAGGCCATTCAAGGCTGAGCATTTAACCCTTTGCTGTGGCAAAGTCGTCCATCATGTGGGAGTCTGCCTGGCAACGGTAACAGGCCAGCCTTCATTTGCTATGCACCGTAACAGCTCATGAGACTTCCCCTGCACAGGCTGGGGGCTTTTTTCATAGTTAGATCATGCTTTAGTTTCCGTTTCAATTCCATTTGTTAAAATATGGGCAGGATTTTATTTCTTAGTTTTATTTTACCATCTAATATCTTAAAATTACAGGCAAAGACATAGGGCAGCGGTTCTCAGTGGGGCGATTTTTGGCCCCTGGGGGACATTTGAAAATATCTAGAGGCATTTTTGTTATCACAACTGGGAGGCATACCACTGGCATCGAATGGGTAGAGGCTAGGGATGCTGACAAACCTCCCACATTGCATAGGACAGCCCCCCGTTTCTCCCCCCTCCCAAACACACACACAAAGAATCATCTGGCCCAACATTTCAGTTGCCCTGAAGTTAATAAACCCCTTAGTTCAGAGAAAATGTACTTCTTTTTCTAATACTGCACTTACGATTCAAAGAAGCAGAAGCCAACTTATCTTGAGCTCTCTGCAAGTGTAACAGGTGCGTTCACGTACATTCTTAATCCTCGCAACACCCTTTGAGGTCCTCAAAGAATGTGGACATGCCTTAGACACTTAGCTCTTCTTTACATCAATCAGCCAGTGGGAAAATGCTTCCCTGATGCATTGTTTTGCTTAAAATCACAGAACCTATGAACGATATTTAGCAAGGATGCACTGTATTTATCAGTAACCCCATTTTACACACGGGGAAACCGAGGGTGGGAAAGGTTGAATAATTCACCAAGTAAAAACAGACTTCAAACCCAGGTCTGTTTGATATACTAGATATGTTCTGTGCATTAAGATTCCTAATTTGAATTCAGGAAAATAGAAAAAAAAAACCCAGCTAACTGCCAAAACACCAACTGAGTTTTCAATGTATTAAAGTCAGAGACAAGTTTGTGTGGAAAGGATCCGCAGAATAGAATCTAGTGCTTGTGTCTTATGGAAACTATTCCATGAGGTGCGCGTGGGAAGGGGCACCTTGGCCTCTATAATCATGAATTTATACTTAGGTCAACCTCAGGCTCATTCTGAACAGAGATTACACCATGCAATGACATGTTAATTGTTAAATTATGAAAATGAGTTGGCCCCATAGTTCTTTCAGGGGACTCCTAGGAGCAGGAGCCAAGAGCTTCAGGAGACTGAGAAATCAGTTTCCTCCACCCCAGTGGAAAGAACAGGAAAGGGATGCTGGCTGCTATAGCCACATCAACCAAGGCCCCTTTGACATGACAACAGTAAGTGGAACTCCATACATTAGCACATTAGCGCCTATATCTGGGCTTTCCCACTTAGGAAATCTTGTGCTGTTTTCTTTTGACTAAAATTTAGCTTTCATCCGAATTACCTGGGAAGCTTAATAAAGACACAGTGTTGGTTCAATCCCGGGCTTCTGACTCAATAGGAACCTGCACTATAACTATAACAGGCACTTCCGGCAATTCTGCTACAACGGGTGCTTCTAATCACTACGCTCAGCCAACCTGCACCGCGTCCCTTACAGTGAGCCTCTCTCTGAGCTCTCATGTTTGTTCCTCACGGGGATGTCTCAATAGGAGGATTATATCTTTTTGTATGTGATAGGCTTCCATTATTTCTTCAAAAGAAAGTGACAAGATTATAATAAAAATAGTATTAGCAACTGCTATCTTTGAGTTCAAACTGCACATCAGAGCTTTGGTTTGAAGCTTCATTTGAAATAACTAATCGATACTCACATTGGACGCTGTCAACCATCTCATTTTACACCAAAGAAAAGGATTACTCAGTCCCTCAAGGGGCACAGTTATTAGTCAAAGCTAAGGTCAGCCCATTATGAAAATGAAGTGTAGCTCTTTCCTGAAATGTCCTTGAGAAACTTTAGGCTTGGTGAAAGATACACATGGATATAACTACAATAAATACATCATTATATACAACACACACGCACACACACACACACACACACACACACAAATATACACATGCGCATGCATAGAAGGATGAAGTAAGGTAAAATACAGCCCTGCTTGCCCTGGCAGTTAAGAGACTCCAGGAAGGGGTCCAGTGAGAGGTGGACTTTGAGATATGTGTGCCTTGGGGATTGGATGCAGCCCTCACAGGCTCAGTAGGGGAAGGAAGGGCTAACGATCTGTGAATCTAGGTGCAGGGTACATGGGCATTCATCTTTAAGGGAGACATAGCCCAGACGCAGGAAGAAGTAGGCTTAGAGGTGAGGAAGCAATTTGAACCTGGTGGTTGGAGGAGGCTCTGGTGGTGGTAACACCCATTCTGAATGCTCATTCCTCCTATGGTGACACCGGATGGAGGTGAGAACATGGAAATGGGTGACATCACTGCCCGCATTGTCCTAATGGAAAACACCATTTTGCGGACTTCGTAGGTAATTTGTTTTCTGCGCAACAACCTTCTTAGGCCGGACTCCCTAACGCCTTCCCTGCAACGCTCCTAGGAACAGAAAGTAATTCTCTCCTCCCAGGACTCATTTATTTTCTCCAGGTACTGCCTGGCAGCCATCTGTAACTGTAAACAATAGTATCATGTGGGACAATTAAAATTGATTTTCTATTATGCTAAAAACACCTGATTAGTATTCCTGCCTTCACCACACTGATGAGTTTGTTCAACAGGGCCCTGCATCTATTGTCGGGAAGAGGGAAGACATCCTCAAAGTCCCCACTCCTTAGTCCCAGGCCTCCCCTTCCTGCCTCTTCTCCACCTTCCAACAAAGACCCTCTGAGCTTCTCCTCCTCAGAGCAGCAGCAGCTGGGGCCTCGCCCAAGTGTGCCCCCCGGTTGGGGGGAAACGTTTCCCTCAGCATCAACTGAGGGTTTTTAAAGAGACATTGATTTCACTCCAGATTCTTGACTTGATGGGAGAATGCCCACAAACACGCTTGCACCAACCTCTCAAGTTCTCATGCGACTCTCCTTAGCAAATATTTTACATCATTATACACGGCACACACATGTGTGCATTCATGTGCACGAGCACACACACAAGTTCATTCTCTGTAATCTAAACTAATAAAAGCAGAATAGTAAAATTAACCGTTTCTCCGGGACGCCCACAGCCAATCAGAACGGCTGTATGCAAATTAGCCCAGCCAACATGGCGGCCGCCACTCACGGACCTGAGTAAACGTTTAGGCAGAGTCTGTTGCAGCAGGAGCGAGAGCGAAACTACCTGCTCGCTGGCTCCTTAGCCTTTGGCCTGAAGCAAAAACGCATATTTGCAACAATTAAGTGTAACAATTGTTTCATTATAGAAGCCTCGAGGTGAGGCAGACAGGAGGCTTCGTTAGTAAAAGGCCGCCTTAAAGGAACAGCATCAATTATAGGAAACCTGCGTCCAGCCGGCCTTGCTGGGACGTTGGGCAATGGGAGCTGTGGGCAGCTTTAAAGCCCCTCACCCAGGCTGGTCAGGCACGCCAGCAGGTGGGCATCCCCTGAGGGGTCCCAGACTGTGAGAGGGCACAGGCCAGGCTGAGGGACCTCCCGAGTGCACAGAGCGGCTGCAGGGCAAGACAGCGCAGGACCCAGGACCCATGAGTGGGAAAGAGGCGGCAGGGTTGGAGGGCACCGGGAAGTGGGAAAAAGGCGGCAGGGGGTTGGCAGCCCGCTTGGTGGGCTTCCCAGGCCCCTTGCAGGGCACCAGGAAGTGGGAAAGCAAGGTGGCGGGCTGGGGAGTGGGAAAGAGGCAGCGGGGCGGTCTCGGCCTGCTTGGCAGCTGCCCAGGCCCTTTGCGGGGCACCGGGGAGCGGGAAAGCAAGGCTGCAGGGGCCAGGGGCCTGCTTGGCAGCTCCCCAGACCCCTTGGC
>PVJC01003448.1:0-70343 GCA_004026665.1 Murina feae
CTGTTAGCAGCCAACCCTCACAGCCACTAAGCATGAGGTCACCTGACTGCTAAGGGGGATGTGAGTGGACCACCAGCAGTCTCTACTCCATGGACTCAGGCCATTGTATCCCAGACAACACACAGGCCACTCCTTATATAAGTAGTAGCTTGTTCTTGCCCTCCAGGTGTATCAGTTTTACTCAGAGATTTATCAGAATACATGATAAATCAGGGTCACTCCAGACAGGGATGCTTCCTGAATGGTGAAGTGATCCAGATTCCTATAGATAAAATTTTGGCAAAGAATCAAAGAACTGTGTGTTCTGTAAGTGAGCATGCTTAGATGTTCTTTGTTATTGTGGAGGGGATAAATACACTCCCAAATGTGGCATAGCATGTGTCAGAGATTACACTCATTTTCTCAGAAGCCATATCTAGAATAGCAGCCATTATTATAAATATCACTTAATTAAGTTTAAATCACTGTCTGATATGTTCCATGCCCCACCCATCTCCTGCTCTGATCATAACTATTTGTATAAATCCATATTACTAAATCTTTCAGATACTTTCGGTGACAGTAATTTCTATGATCGTCTCAAAAATATGGCTTTGCCTTTACTACTTTAATAATATAAAATTTCATTGGTTTTTATTATTTCAATGGAGGAGTGGGCTTTAGGGTTTTCCACATCAGTCTTTCTTCGATGGAATGAAATAAAAGTTAATCCTTCCACAAGAACTCCCTATATCAGCAACTTTCAGCATTTTTCATCTCACGGTACACATAAATGAATAAAATTCGGAGGCACACCAAAAATATATGTTTCCCAATCTGACAAAAAAAATAGGTATAATTGTTATTCATTTAAACAGGATGGCTATTATTGTATTGGCTGTTGTCATCTTTTTACAATCTAAAGGGAAAAGAGGTCAGTGCCCCTGACTAAATAGTCAGGTATCGTATGTTTTAAAAATTCTTGCAGCACAATCCTTGATAATCACTGTCCTAACCCCTTTTCCAGTTTTTACTTTACTCTATGGAATTTATTATTACTCAATATTTTTATTTTGAGTGTGCTTAGTGTTTGTTTCCACCCACAAAATTCTAGGCTAATTGAAGGCAAAGATCATTGCTTTATTCACTGCAGTTTTGTCAGCACCTAGGAGAGGTTTGGACACAGATTAGGCATTTAGTAAATATATGATGAATTCGTTCCTTAAGATATATTTCATGAAGAGATGTCATTTATTAGTATGGACTAGCTTTGAGCAGGCTTCAGGCAGCAACCAAAGAATAAATAATTGAAAACCATCAGCCTTTTAAGCTCTGACATCATCACCTGAAAATTTTTAAGTGCATACATATCAATACTTTCAGCACAATCTAAATTTATCGTTTTCCATATTGTTCTACAATGACAACCATTTCCTATAGAATCTCCAGAATTAAATAGACATAATAAATGAAGTGTTAATTTTTGTGAAGTTACATAACCTCCCTCTTCCCCCACCCCCAGATTTTACTTTATATTCGATCTCTAGGACTTACTAAAATTTCACTCTACATGTCTGTAGTCAATGAAGAGAGATATAGATGGGTTTAATGCGCTCTCTTTACATAGTGAATCTCTCAAAAAGAGTATCACATAGTGTTCAAAATGGCCAAAACAGCTTTATTTTGCAACAAACAAACAAAAAACATTGCAGTTGGCATGAAAGGGTTAGGTGATGGGGCACTTGAAGGCTTTGGAAATATTTACAATCATTCAAATTTCTCTAATCTTTTCATTTCAATTATTGAGAAGGATGTTTCACTATTTCCTTATAAATGTCCTGTAAATTTAAGTGAAATTTAAGTTCTCCATATGCAAGGTCAAACTTTGCATTTGTTTTATAGCTATCTTAACCAAGTCACTATAGTATAGGTGAGGTGTGAGCACAATGGTTGAAAGTCCATAAGCTTCCATCTTTATGTGCTGTACATTTAAGAATATGAGATTGCTATTCCTTCTAAGCTGTCTAAATACCATTGGAAGTAGACCTACCCACCACCGCTAGAGTACACTGCAGTCCTTATTTTCCCCACACCCTTTGAAGACTGTTCTCCAAAGCTTTGAGTTCATTGGACATTTCAGACTGGTCTCCACAACTGATAATTTTGTCAGCTATCTTTCCATTGCATACTAAGGCCAGACTCACTTAAGCTATTTAAATTTTCACTGTCTTCATCCTAAGTGGACCAGATAACTAGCCACAGATTTAACCATTTTTTTCTTAGTTTTGGCACCTCTATTGACTCCTGGTACTGATACCACTTTTTCTTGGTCATCATTCTTGGTAGTTTATAATAAAGAACATCTATCTTTAACTTAAGTAGAAAATAGTTGTGTGAAATAATACTAAGTATCACATGGAATTAATTAGAAGGCTGGAGAATTGGCTCTGGCTGCCATGTGAACATTTATGACAGTCTACATACCATCCCAGTCTACAACTTTCAGCTTGGGCATTCGGTACAGTGGTGCTGGACTCAGTTGGGTCTGAGCATAGACCACTATGTCACTGAATTTTCAGTTGTACCATTGATTTCATGCAACATCATGTCTTATATAACTTTATGCCATTGTGTCAAGTTCTCAAATTTTAAAATCTTAACGGGAACATCCAGATGACCTTGCATTTTTACTTCCAGGCACTGGTGAAATGTGTTATCTTCCTCAGCTAACTTTTGTAGGAGATAAACTTTGCCTCTGCCTGTCCTGGAATTTCTGCACAAATAGTAAGAGATCCAATGTGAGCCCTAACTAGTTTGGCTCAGTGGATAGAGTGGCAGCCTGTGGATTCAAGGGTCCCAGGTTCAATTCTGGTCAAGGGCATGTACCTTGATTATGGACACCCAAATTATTAAAAAAAATTTTTTTTAAAGAGATCCCATGTGATAAAATCTAATAAAATCATCCTGGTAAATGCTGAAGCTGAGTGTCAAAGAAGCTAAAAGACTTAATCACGGTAAAGCAGATAATGTATATGATACAGGTGAAGGCTAAAGTCCACAGAGCTCAGGTTTCCTGATATCTAGTCATGATCATTTTACTAATTTTGGCCATCTTTTTATGTCTGGCTAAGCTAACAAAGAAATAGGTTAACAAGCCTTCCCATGATGTATATACAGGAAGATTGCCCCCTATAACTGTGGCTAACCATGGCAATGCAAAGTACTTAAAATTTTACCTCAAGCAGTTTCACATTTCTGAGTCTCAGTTTATCTAACATTGCATTCATAAGCTCTATTTTCCAGCTCAATCAAAGTATGCAGTATAACACTCTATATTAATAGCTGGAAACATTTTTAACCCTATTTGTAATATTGTCAACAGGAATGGTTTGTAATGTAGGCCTATGCATTTAATCAATACTCAGTTTGGTATGCTTGCTAACAAATATTAAAATGTTTACGTGTGACCATCCTCAAGTTGCTTATGTGTCTTTCTGTTTTCTCCTCTACCTTTCCAAGAAGGATCCCTCACTTGAAAGAATAGCAATTAGTCAGCAGGGATTCTCCATGACCCTTCTCTAATGTAATGACCATGTCCATTCTAATTGGTGTATGCCTAGCAGACTGCTAAACAATTTGAATATTATCCCTATATCTCTCTCCCTCTCCCTCTTCTCTCTCTCTCTCTCTCTCTCTCTCTCTCTCTCTCTCTCTCTCTCTCTATCTCTTGATTTGTGTGTATAACCCATCATTGTCAATTCATAATGTAGAATTTGGAGAATTAAAATACCAATTCATTTGAAGAGTAAATTGGAGATCCTATTTTTTCTTTTTCTCTTTGGATGAATGTTATAGTGTTGACTGTTTGCATTGATCCTATTAGTTTTCCAATTGCTTCAATTGGCCCTTCTCAACCAAAATAAAAATAAAATAAAAATCACTATTGAGCCCTAACTGGTTTGGCTCAGTGAATAGAGCATCAGCCTGTGGACTGAAAGGTCCCAGGTTTGATTCCGGTCAAGGGCATGTACCTTGGTTGCGGGCACATCCCCAGTAGGGAGTGTGCAGGAGGCAGGGGATCGATGTTTCTCTCTCATTGGTGTTTCTATTGTAAGGGTGGAAGGGCGGTGCGAGAGTGAAGATCTGCCAATAGGGATGCAGAGGAAATGCCTGGCCAAGGACCTTCCCTTGACCAATCAACAGGGGCCACACGCGTTACCCCACCCACTACTTCCGGCCCTATAAATCCTTTGGTTTGCCTGAAACCTTCACTTTCTGCCCCGTCGCGCCATTGTGCGGCGGGCAAGCGGGGAGTCCAAGTTAACTTGTATAATAAAGCTCTCACGTTCTTGCAACAGTTTTGGGGCTCACTCGTAGTCTTTGGGGACCACGACATCTGGGTACAACACTATCTCTCTCTCTCCCTTACCCTTCCTCTCTGTAAAAAATCAATAAAACATATATTTTTTTAAAAAATCACTATTGACTTGTTTGCCTTATGGAGGAATGTGAAGATTGTTGAATTGTGAGCCTTGTGGGGGACTATGATAGTATAACTCTTGCAAATAGTAGTGGTCCCTGAACAGTATCCTTTCAATGCAAAGCTATACCCACCTATTTTCAGAATGATTTTATTGAGTTAGTCACAGCAAGTTAAAGGACATCTGCTGTCAGTAACCGCAGCTTTCCATTGTGGGCAGTAAAGTGCATCACGAGTGACACACACGGCATCATGTTCCCTGATTCTGGCAGAGCATGGGCATAATAAAGTGTCCTTACATGTCCTGAGTCTTTAATTTGCATGGGGACTCTAAATAAATCTCTTTTCTAGCTCCATCCAGTTTCTGGGAACAGATTGCTCCATTGGTGAAATAGGTAGCTGCCTATATTAGTATTATTAAGGTGGAGGGCTAAGCATACCTACATATCTCTTCATTTGGCCATTAAACCTGAAGTTTTTCTGTTAGATGACCAAGACTGAATATATTAAAATATTCAAAAGAAAATAAGTCTCTCCTTTGACTCTGCCAGACCTTGGAGACTTTATGGAAGATATTATCAATAGCAATCATTTAACATCATTTGAATTCTTTTCTTGGTAAAATCACAGTAACTGGTGTCAAACAAGCCTTATAGATCTTGGGCAATATGACAATCTACTGGGAGGCAAATATTTAATGGATTAATTTTTATCCTATGCACCCTAACTTCTTTACCTATCTATCTGACAATTATTTATTATTTGCTCTCTATGGTCATGGAAATTGTGAATGCAGATATTAATCCACTAATGGGAGAACTTGGCACAAGATAGAAGACTAAAAAGCCGAAGATTCTCATTCCCCCATTGAAACATCAAAAAACCATAAACTAAGAAATGTAATTTTATACAAGCTCTAGAAATCAATCAGGGATTGACAGAAGCCGAGTAAGCACCCAATCAAGAAAGGGTCACATTGCCCTAACCGGTCTGGCTCAGTGAATGGAGCGTCGGCCTGTGGACTCAAGGGTCCCAAGTTCGATTCCAGTCAAGAGCATGTACCTTGGTTGCAGGCACAACCCCAGTGCGGGGTGTGCAGGAGGCAGCTGATCAATGTTTCTAACTCTCTATCCCTCTCTCTTCCTCTTTGTAAAAAAAATAAATAAATAAAATATATTTTTTTAAAAAGAAAGGGTCACATTAGAGCAGTAGGAAATTTGGTGGTGAATTTGCTCACTGTGCTCAACCTTGTATGTTTATAGCATGAGTGTGCAGAAGAGTTTATTCTTGTAGAATTATTATTGTGTTATTTTCCATACAAACAACTGCAAAACTACTTTTAACCCATCTTGTATCTATCTTCTATATCTATCATCTATCTCTCTATCTATCTTCAGAAGTTTATTTCTTTACCTAGTGTAATCTTGCATCTTTCTGTACAGTTCAGACTCTATTGAGTAAGAAACATACTCTTCAGAAGACCTGAAATATTTCTTCTTTGCCTAGGAAATAACTGCCCTTTGATACTAAAGAATGACCTGTGCACCTCATTAGAGAAACTCCCAGATCAGTTTATTGATTATTTTTTTCTAATTAGGATTGAAAACACAACCTTCCCCAAGGGTCATTATTGTGCTGCCTAGGCATTGCTTTTACTTGGATTGGATTTTTTTTTTTTTTAATGTGGCAGGAGGTGACTGGAAAGGAGTAAGGACTATTTTGCTCTTGTAAGAGCAGAGCATTAATTTGCCACCAGTGACATATGGTTCTTTAATCCACTTCCTTTGTTTTAGAATGTGGATAATACACTGGAAATATGAAGAAAAAAGAAAATTATCTTCCTGTTTTCATTTTCTTATTACACTAGCAAGATACAAGTACATTAACCCTTAAGATCTTAGAGGGAAAGCAGGGAGGAATGGTGGAAAGAGATTAACCAAAGAACTTATGTGCATATATGCATAATTCATGGACACAGAGAATAAAGTGGTGTAGATGTGGGGGTAAGGCAGGTGTGAGGTAGAGGGAATGAATAGGGAATTAAGGGGACATCTATAATACTTCCAACAATAAAGATAAATGTTTTTAAAAGTATAAAAATATTAAAGATATGCAAAAAATATAGCAATAACTAGTGTTAAAATGTGTAACAACCATGTGATTCATTTGTGGTATATAAAATGTATATTTGATTTTTTTTCTTTAACTTATATTTGGCAGGTAAATACTAGAAACTCTAGACTCTATAGTCCATGTCTGAAAAAGAAATACAGCCCTGGGACTCTTCAAAAACTTTTTAGTGATGTTCCTTTTTCTGTATTTGCATGGCCATCAATGTGCAAATTAAATTATACACATGCCAACAATTTCCCTTCATACATATATTTATAATTTCCTCATTCTCCTCCTTAAGCCAATGTAAAAGGGGCTGTAACTTGGTAGAAATTTAATAAATACTGCATATAATAAAGAAGTTACTTCCAAAAGTATTTTAAATGTTAGTATTTTAAAAAGCAATGCTTTCAATTCTTGTTTAAATACAACTGGAAATATTTAAGGAATTATATTTCTCTTTTGAACTATCATATTGTGTCAGCACTTTATTATTTAGTGTTGCATCCTCTAGGTAAGCCAGTGCTTCCAAACTCAGTTGAGCATTAGGATCATTAAGAGAAAAATTGAAATATATTAACTGAATCAGGGAGATTCAGGGAGAATGAAGTCCAGAAATCAGAAATTTGTACTCTAAAATTAGGTGATTCTAACATGCAATCAAGTTTGGAAATCACTGTAGTAGTAATTTAAATATATTTCTCTTTTTATTTCAACCTACTGATTTTTGCATAATTTCCACATTGTAAAAACTCAACATACCAGGTCATTGAGAGAAGGCAGGAAATGATTTTTAGTATAAGCTGATTATTTGTAAATTAGGTGAATACGAAATCATGGCCTGGTTGTGCTGAAAGTAGAGTCAACGGATGTTTTAAAATAGGAGTTCATTCATTCAACAGATATTTATAAAATTTCTGCTATGAGTCAAGTTCTTTCCCAGTCATTGCAGATAGTTCAGTAAAATAAAACAGACCCCACCCCCCAAAACAAAACAAAACAAAAGCAAAGCAAAGCAAAGCAAAACACCCTTCTCCTTGAAAGGAACAGGGCTCTTTGGGTATATCCTGAGTGGGCTTTCCCCAGAAGGAAGACCCAGAGACAATGATTTGAGTAAAGTAGGTTATCCTATATAATACTAGTAAAAGGCTAATATACAAATTGTCCCCTCCACCAGGAGTTTGACTGGGAGTTTGACCAGGGGGCAGGGCTGGCTGGCCAACTGCCTAGTCCCTCCTCCCCTCCTCCCAGCCAGCCATCCCAATCGTCCAGATTAGGGCAGGCTGGCTAGATCCCACCCATGTATGAATTTGTACACGGGGCCTCTAGTTTAGGAGATAATCTCAGAAGGCTCCTGTAGGTGAATGGAGAAGTGAGAAAGGGATTGTAAGGAAGCCTAGCATGGGTGCCTGGGGGAAGCTGAGGCTCAGTTCCATGGGGAAACTCTAGAAGATAGTATGAATCTGTGTTATCTCACCCAAAGTTGCTGGGGTATTTATTCCCCAACTCTACCTATTCCTAGTACTGCTACCATTTAGTGTTTGAAAGAAACCTTCAGGCACTAGCTGTAGGCACTTGCAGTAGGATTCTGTAGGCATGACAGGAATGGGGAATGCTGAGGAAGAGTGAGCAAGCTCTGACATCTTTTACTATAGTGGGACACAGACAAAAATAAAAAAAACACTGGGTAGGTTGTGCTATGGTAAGTACTATGGAGAAACATAAAGCATGGAATAGCAATGGGGAATGTATGCATGTGTAGAAGGGTCAATTTAAAAAATGGTATTAAGGGGAGGCCTCACTGAGAAGGTGATATGTGATCAAACCTGAAGGCAGTAATGGAGTAAGTCATGTAAGTATCCAAGTAGAGAACCATAAGGGCAAGTTCTTGAAGGTGGCTTGACAGTGCAAGTTGGGTTAGCATCAACATAATTTAAATGCCATCTAAATGATACTGACAGCATTTAGCCAAGTTTGGGAATAAGTCACATGGTTAGAAAATGTGATGATGTGACACTGGGTAAATACATATTTATGTTCTGTGGCTATTGCTTTGTGGTTTAGGACCTGAGATCAGAAAGGCTAAAGGGATGTATCAGGCCTTTTCCAAGTTAAGTCTTTAAAATGAATGGGACAAACTCACACCATACACAAAAATAAACTCAAAATGGATAAAAGACTTAAATGTAAGACAGGAAACCATAAAAATACTAGAGGAATACACAGGCAGCGAAATTGCAAACATGTGCCGAAAGAATTTCTTCACAGATACTGCTCCTAGGGCAATGGAAGCTAAAGAGAAAATAAACAAATGGGGCTACATCAAAATAAAAAGTTTTTGCACAGCAAAGGAAACTATCAACAAAACAACAAGAAAGCCCACTGCATAGGAGAACATATTTGCCAATGATATCACTGATAAGGGTTTAATCTCCAATATTTACAGGGAACTCATACAACTTAACAAAAGGAAGATAAACAATCCAATCAAAAAATGGACAACAGATCTAAATAGACATTTTTCAAAAGACATACAGAAGGCCGAAAAACATGCTCAAAGTCACTAATTACACGAGAGATGCAAATCAAAACAACAATGTGGTATCATCTGACACCTGTCAAAATGGCCATCATCAACAAATCAACGAACGACAAGTGCTGGAGAGGATGCAGAGAAAAAGAAACCCTCCTGCACTGCTGATGGGAATGCAGACTGGTGCAGCCACTGTGGAGAACAGTATGGAGTTTCCTCAAAAAACTAAAAATGGAACTCCCATTTGACCCAGTAATCCCACTTCTAGGAATATATCCCAAGAAGCTAGAAACACCAATCAGAAAGGATATATGCATCCCTATGTTCATAGCAGCACAATTTACCATAGCTAAGATCTGGAAACAGCCTAAGTGCCCATCAGTAGATGAATGGATTAGGAAGCTGTGGTACATCTACACAATGGAATACTATGCTGCTGTAAAAAAGAAGGAATAATTGCCATTTGCAACAGCATGAATGGAACTGGAGAGCATTATGCTAAGTGAAATAAGCCAGTCAGAGAAAGATAAATATCATATGATCTCACTCATTTGTGGAATATGGAGAACAACATAGACTGATAAACAGGGACAGATCCAGAGACAGAGAGCAGCGATTGATCTGTTGATCCCCAGGGGGAGGGTGGGGGAGGGTGGGGGTGGGAGAAGAGATCAACCAAAGGGCTTGTATGCGTACATATAAGCCAAGCCAATGGACTCAAACAACAGGGGGATAAGGGCATGAGTGGGCAGAGGGAGGGTTGAGGGTTATTGGGAGATGAGGACACATTTGTAATACCTTGACCAATAAAGAAAAATAATAACAAAATAAAAAAAACAATGAGCTATCATCTCACACCTGTAAGAATGGCTATCATCAACAAATCAACAAACAACAAGTGTTGGAGAGGATGTGAAGAAAATGGAACTCTTCTGCACTGCTGGGGGGAATACAGATTGGTGCAGCCACTATGGAGGACAATATGGAGTTCCCTCAAAAAATTAAAAATGGCTCCCATTTGACCCTGCGGTCCCACTTCTAGGAATATATCCCAAGAAATCAGAAACACCAATCAAAAAGGATATATGTATCCCTATGTTCATAGCAGCACAATTCACCATAGCTAAAATTTGGAAACAGCCTAAGTGCCCATCAGCAGATGAATGAATTAGAAAACGGTGGTACATCTATACAATGGAATACTATGCTGCTGTAAAAAAAGAAGAAATTCTTACCATTTGCAGCAACATGGATGGAACTGGAGAGCATTATGCTAAGTGAAATAAGCCAGTCAATGAAAGAAAAATACCACATGACATCAATTACTTATGGATAATAAAGACCATTAAAACTGGTGAACATAAATAGATAAAAAGGCAGAACAGCATTGAACAGACTGTCAAACTACAGCTGGAAGTCTGGGGAGGGTTGGGGGGGGGAGGTAAGAGATCAACTGAAGGACTTGTATGTATGCATATAAGCATAATCAATGGACACAAGACACTGGGAGGTAGGGGAGGAGGAGGGAAGGTCAAGGGAAAGATGGAGACTTATTTAACACTCTTTGTAATACTTTAAGCAATAGAAAAAAATTTTAAAAAAGAGAAAAAAAGAACTTATATGTGTAGATGCATAACCCAAGGACACAGACAATAGTGTGGTGAGCCTGCTGGGAGGTAGATGGAGGTTAGAGGGGGGTCAATGGGGGGAAAAGGTGGGCATCTGTAATATTTTCAACAATAAAGGTAATTTTTAAAAAATAAAATAAAATAAAATAAAATGAATGGGATAAAAGCCCTCAAAGGGCTCTGAACAGAGATAATTTGATTTATGCTGAAAGTGCCACTCTGGCTGCTGTGTGATGGAAAAGTAAAAGGAGAGATGATGGGATAAGCTGATTATATAACATAGCCATAACCATGACTAAGACCAGAATAGAAGCAGAAAAGGGTTTATTTTGAAGATTTAGAGTCCATGGTATTTGCTGATGAAATAAATATAGTGTGAGAGAAAGAGAGGGGTAATGACAGCCCTAAGGATCTGACTTGAGAAACTGGGAAAGTGAAATTTTTATTAATGGGAGTAGGAAACTTCAGTAAAAGAAGGAGCAGGTTTAGCAGCTTGGAGGTAAAGGGTTAGATGAGAGGGATAGTTTTGGATGTGTTCATTTAACATATCTATCAAAATCTAAAAGACTTCCTCCTTTATTTGCAGAGACATGAACCCTGGAGAGAGAGCTGGACAGAGAATCATCAGCACAGAGATGAGATTCAAAGGCCCGGGCCCAGAAGAGATCACCAAGAGAACACATACAAACAGAGAAGATAATACATCCAAGTTTACATCTTGGAATCAATGATTACAGGTTGGAGAGCCTGGAGAGCTGGCGAAGATGACTGAGCAGGAGTGCAGTGAGGTAGGAGATAAACCAAGAGGATGTGGTGGTATTGAACCAAGTAACAGTGATTTAAGGAAACGGGAGGTGCAACTAAATCAGATGCTCCGGATAGGTTGGATGAGATAAAACAATACAAAATTTGATTTTTGTTAGTCTAAGTCAAATATCAACAGTTTTCTTATAGTTCAATTTAAATAAGGTGGGGAGAGAGCACTAACCCCTAGATTGAAGCTGACAAGAGCAGTTTTGATGGTGGACTGGGAATTAAAGTTTTATTTAAATGATTTTTGAGAGTAAGAGGAGGGAATTGGAAAGAACAAATGACTTAAAAAGTGACATTTTTGCTTGTAAGGGCATACATTAAAGTAGGATTGGGTCCAGATGGGGATGTGAAAGTGACAGAGTTCTGAAAACTAAATGTTTACTTGGGTTTTCATGGTTTTCCTTTGGTACAAGTTGATGTATGGATTTATTTATTCATTTTTCCAAACATGAGACATCTTGCTTTTATAAGCTACACCTATAAGAGGGAAGCAACACCCATGAGTTGAAGTTGAAAAATAGAATTTCTCTCATTGAGAGGTAGGCCCATCTCCTCAAAGTTTCCTGTCAGGGACAACATTTTGAAGTTCATTAACACTGAGCCCTAAATATGCATCTTGTTTTAAATCCTGTGGTACTGTGCAGTTCGTTAGTCCTTTTGAAGAGAATGGAGAGGATTTGCAATCTGAGTGAGATTGAAGAGAGCAGGTGATTTTTTTATTTTCAGAATTTGTACTTTTTAAAGCACAGAAACTAGAGATCACTACAAATTACCCAGATTCAAAAGTGGGGCAGACAGCATAATTTACAGGAAGCGTAATTTACACGAAGCATAACTTACAGGAAGCGTAATTTATTAGACCCAGCGGAGCCATTGGTGTTCGCACTGCTCCCTTGCAATTTAGCATTAGCATTCCTGCTTCTATTCTTTGTTTCTTTTTATTAAATTTATTGGGGTGACATTGATTAATAAGATTATGTAGGTTTCAAATGTACATTTCTATGTGTGCCCACCACCCAATGTCAAATTACCTTCCATCACCATTTATTTGACCCCCTTCCTCCATTACTCCCTCCAACCCCCACCCCTCTGGTAACCACCATACAATTTCTGTGTGTATGAGTTTTTGTTTGCTTGTCCTACTTCTATTCTATTTCTTCAAACTTATAGTTTTAATAGAAGCAGATAATCAAAGAAAGAAAAGAGAGAGATTTCAACCATTCAAATAAGGAAAGATCTGCTTTGAACCACTACAATGTTATGTCCAAAAAAAAAAAAAAAATCAGCCTTAATTTCCTCTCTTCCTCCTTACTTATTGTGCCCACGGATCAAAAGACAATTATATTCCAAAAATAAGTCTAAATGCCAAAAATTATTCGTATTTTCTTTATCCCTCATAAATAATTAACTAATAGTGATATGGGACTTTTATTTGATTTTGCTCATAAAGGAAAATTTATTTATAACAATAAAAATATTCTTGTAGAACAAGCTAAAGTCAAAAACCTAATATCCGCTCATCTATGCTATTGATAAGCAATAGAGTCAAATACATTTAAATTAGAATCAAAGATTTTGAGGACAGTCAGGGGACCTTAGAACTGGTTTATAAAATATACTCCACAGAAGAGTGAGAGGAGACTTGAGAAAAGTTGGCCATTTGTCAAGGTCACACGCAGTATTATTGGAAATAGTGGCTGGCAAACTCTGGTTGCCTGTTCTCCAGCCCGGTCTCTTCCTTTATGAAATGCCGCCTTTTCTCAGTGAAATAAAGATAAGAGCTTCACACCAGCTTCTCTGGCTGGCAAGTAACACTTCCAATATATGAGGGATATAAAGTGTTCTAATCCATGTGCATTAAAAGTAGAGAGAAACCTTTTGTTAATACCTGAGAAGTGGAAGGAGTGAAAAAAGCAATTATCGTCCTTGCTGCCGCAGAGAGAAGAAAAAATGAAATTGACCTTATTTATCTATTTAAAAAGTGGAGACAGAAGCTGCTAGGAGAAGTGGTGTAGTATCACTGCTCAACCAAAAGCTAATGTTGGTATCACTTTAGAAAAATGTAATCATTATTCACTGTGGATGACTTTTTGCCTCGTGTGACATTTCTGACATTGTAGTCAATAAATAACTATTGCGCTGACAGAAAGCTCATGTGGTAAATCATGTAATGTACAAGACAGTAAAATATGTCATGATATCGCATCCAGTACTTAACCAAGAGCCTCCACGACACATAAATCTTACCGTACTTTGATGCAATCATAGAGTTGCATTTCATGCTAGGTTTTTCAATTGTAGCTGAGCTTCCATGATTGCTCTTGTAATAAGTACCATTTTCTCTTCCATTTCTCTTCTTGCCCAAAGAAATGGTGTCTGGAAAGTGCTTAAAATGTGAAACCTCGAGGAAATTGTCCTGAAACTAGAACTCAGCAGGAAATTGACCACAATACCTTACAGGCAACATCCAAAGTATCGTTTGAAACATGTTTCTTTAGAACAGCCATTACTTTTTTAAAAATAATTGCAATTATATTCATATTCAGTCTATTGACCTCTGTACATGGAGGTTGGCCTGTGGTGCAACCTCATAAATCAGCGATTTTCAACCCGTGTGCTGCAAGAATTTTTAAAACATGTGATACCTGATATTTAGTCAGGGGCGCCAACCACTTTTCCCTTAGAATGTCAAATAAAAAAAATGACAGCAGCCAACACAACAATAGCCCTCCAGCGTGAATACCCTACCTTGAACCATAAATATACATAGATCATATAATAAAGTTACATCTTACTGGTCATGTCACATAATAAGGCTGCATCTGATTGCTTGGTTCTTGGTACCAGAAATCCTTATATATAAGTATAGGCACCTGATTGTTTTTAAAAGTCACTGTGAAGTAAAAGGGTAGGTAATTACTACTATTATTATTTTTTTGTGAATCAATCAAAATTATGCCTACTTTTTTTGTCAGATTGGCAAAAAAAAATTGTTTGCACAGAATTTTCATCATTAGTTCGTGTGTGCCATGAGATGGAAAAGGTTGAAAAAGCACTGTATTAACAGATAGCACAAGGAAATTTGCACTTTTTATGGGATGGGAAGTTTATCTTCACAGCATGTGTAGCGTCATTCTTACCTGTCACAACGACCATTAAAAACTTGCTCAGGGTTCCTAGTGAGAAATTTCAGCTGAAATTCTGTTCCTTCAAAAATCACCTAAAATGTTTTAGAGGAAAATATTTTTGGTATATTTATTTTTTAGTCCGTTGAGATTGTCACATTGATTATAATTTATTTTTCTCACAGGCATTTTTATTAACACTGCTCCTAAGTACAATCGACTCCTATAGAGATGCTGAAAGTGCTGTTTGGAGTTTAAAATTTTCTCTCACATAAATAAAGAGAAAAAGAGTATGCATCAAGTCCTTTGGAAAATGGAACACACTGCCCTCATTTCATTTGGTTATTAAGTTAAACTGGTTAAGCTCTTGTGTAACCTGCCCCTTTAAAGGCTTAACATTCACAGTCAGTGGAACTCATGAGATTGCGCTTCCTATACCATCTGTGGGTTGCCATTCTTCTGATGGAATCTTCTTTTCATTCTTTTACACGGAACACCGTACTCACATGTTTTGCTCTTTTATCCTACAACTTTGCTTTGCGTCTGCCATCTGGTGCCTGCTTTGCCTCTCTTTACCACACCTATCGGTGCATATATAAGTATAGGCACCGATTGTTTTTAAAAGTCACTGTGAAGTAACTTTGAGCAATATCTCCCAATGTATTTCCAGTCTAAGAAATTACATAAATGAAAGGAAATATAAGTGAATCAGGAACAGGGAGGGAAACATGATTCTACCTCAGGAACTAAGAAAAGGCATGTTGTTTAATGATTTCCGTATCCCTATAGATGTCTCTACATTACAGAAATGTATATTTTCGCTATGCAGAAGACGTACGCAGAATATGAAAATTAGTATGTTTCCCTATATCTTTGTGCTTCTAAATGAAGTTAAAGAGTGACTCCAAATAGCCCTTGTATTCTTACTTGACTCAAATATCAGTCATTTCAGTAGTTCATATAAGAACAGTAAAAATAGTGTCTAAGCCATTTTAGTTATTCAACTTATTAGTTTTGCATTTTAAAAAGTAATAGATGTCTATTTAAAAATTTTTAGAAACTAAAATATAGAAAAAAATGAAACTCATGTAATCTCAGATCATTTTCATGTTAACATTTTGATGCATTCCTAGAGACGTTTGTACATTTAATAAGATTGTGAGAGTATTGGTTTGATTTGGTTTCAATGTATCATAAGTTCTTCGTTATGTAATGAAATAGTCTTCTACAATTTTCGAGGTTTTAAAAAATAATTTTACTACTATATGTAAAGTTGTGTTAAAACTCCTCTGTTTAAAAAGAAGTCCTATCCTCACTCAGCCAGTGTTGCTCAGTAGTTGAGTATCAACATATGAACCAGAAGACCATGGTTCGATTCCTGGTCAGGGCATATACCTGGTTTGCGGGCTCTATCCCTAGTGTGGAGTGTGCAGAAGGCAGCCCTTTAATGATTCTCTCTCATCAATGATGTTTCTATCTCTCTCCCTCTCCCTTCCACTCTGAAATAATAATTTTAAAAAGTTCTATGCTTAAATATCTGGGTAGATCTATTTCTTGAAGTCTGTTGACAAATTTTTAAAGTTAAAATTTTTGTGATCAACTCTACCAGTCTTTAATTTTAATTATAGCTTTGTTTTGCCACCTTGTGATAAAAATGCAATGAAATGGAGAAAATGCAAAGTGCTTAATATCTACAAAAAGCTTTCCTCTTGTGGAGAGTAATGTATGTCCAATGCAATACCTCATCAATTGCTCAGACGTAGGAGTATTGGTATGCTAACATAATGCCAGATGGTCACCACGCACCTTGTATTGTGAGAGGGTTCTGTTAGTGACAGAAATTTGAGATTTAGAGACACTATTTTGGGACACAGAGTAGTAATTGCTCTGATGAACAAAGAAACCAGTAAATATTGTAGCCAAAGGGGAACAAGAAATAAAAGAGATGCAGGGTGTTATAAGAATGAAAACTCTATAAGTAAGACAATGGGAACACTGGATGTAATTGTGGGAGGGGAGAGCAGGTAAAAAAAAATAAAAGATGTGAAAATGTGAGCTGTTTCCACAGAAGAGATAGACACATCCCTTTGGAAATTCTAGGGGCGATATAAAAGAAAATGCCCCAGTTCGGGTGCATTTACCAATCACCTAGCCTAGGCTCTTTTTGACTGAGTGCAATAGCTCTAGGATGAGGTTTCAATTTATCTTTGCCACTATCTACTGTAGTGTTTTATACCTGTTTTCTCAACTGATCAATGCAGTGGTGACACATGAATGGTGTTTAGGAAATTGCTGTTAATGTTAGAAACTCGGAAATTACAATGGTTTATGATAAAATTCTGATAAAATTCTGCCTTCTGCGGTATTGACATGTAGAGAGGGCACCGCAACAAAACCTCTCCCAGTATTTTCTTGTGGCACACTGATTTTTAGTGAGTGAATTTTTATTGCTTTGCCCAATAATGGCCATGTTCCATATTTACCAAATAACAACTATTTCAAAGTTTTAAGTGATACAATGTTCTAAGTAATGCATTTTTATTAAATATTTGGCACATGCTGCCGCTTATCTATGCTAGAATGTGGCTTATAAAAGTATACACTTAAACTCTTTTTTTTTTTTTTACACATAGACTCTTTAAGCATGTCCTCTTTTGCAAATGGGAAAATGGATAGGTGTATGGATCATGTGAATAAAAATATACTTTTCAGTTCCTCCTGCCTAATCTTATATTCAGTTTCCCTTCAGTTTGTTCTACGCAAAATATCTGGATTTAAATTTGTGAAACATTAATCTGATTATCTAACTTTCCCACTGGAAAGCTTTTTAAAAATATTCCTCTTATATAGAAGAACAAACAAAAAAGTCAAACTTGAGGATAGCCCGACATTTTTGTTCATCTAATTCTTTTTTAGCTTTATAATTTCTCTCAGACTTTCATATAAAAGAAGGAAACTAAACAGTTTATTATTCCACAAACATCTTATCTTTAACTCATTTCTGCACCTTGGCATGGACTTTTCCCTCTGCCTGAAATGTTCATCAACACTTGGAATCCTTCAAGATCCGCTGACATATCCTCACCTTGTGATGGTCATCCAGTGAACTCAACTGGAGCTCAGTGCTCCTTCCTCACAACTCTGTTTTCCTTTTCTCAGGTATGCAAAGTAATTTATGAATATTTCTGACCTCTTCCTAGATAGTTGTACTGAGCTTCAAGTACCTCCACAGGGCCTAAGACACTGAGAGTGCTCAATAAATGTTCACTGAGGTAAGCTAAATAGTGAAACAGTACATTCATTCTTGCAGATAATGAACATTCTGTTATCAACGTTACATGTAACAGTTCATGAAGAATGTTACTTACTGCTTATACATCTCTGACTTATTCATACCATTTCACTGAACAATGCCCTTTATATATACCACTGGTGGATTAATTATTGTATAGCAGAACTATTTGCCATACCTTGAAATAAGTATAGAGTGTCTTATATGAGCAATGAGCAAAACAGAACAATGCAAAAATATACCAACCCTTGAGTAATGTTAGGACATATATATGTACGTTTTTCTACACTCTCTTTTCTGAACCTAATTATTGCTAAAAATAATAGTTGTGAAAGGGCACCATCTACTATGCAGAGGATGGAATACTAAACATTTTTAACAGAAATCAGTTGCAGGTTTAAAATTGATCTCATTATTTACGAATCATGTAACTTGAGCAAATCAGTTAAATGTTTCTAGCTTCAGTTCCTTCAGCTGTAAAATGGGAGTAAGCACTGATCTCTTAAGCTGACATGGGATTGATACACACATACACACACATACACACACACAGGTTTCTAGCTTCCTGTCTGTTTCATCATACATAATCAGTAGTTATTGACTACTAAATTAATGATAACAGTGATTACTATTTTTCTTTTATCGGCATGCAATGCAAGTTGGGATTTCTAATGTATCTTCTTTTGGACTTTATTCTGGAGGCAAATAATAACTGTACAATAATTTAATGAATAACTAACTCATCTATGTTATTGATTATAGTTTTATAGATTTTATTAAAATGGTAAGGCAATAACCTGAAAATATAGCATATTTACCAAGATCTGAATTTATGTAACGACTTGTGTAGTTTCAATACTATATTTTTATTTATAACTCAAAAGAGCAATGATTGATTTTTCAATCATTCCCTGAACTCTTTAATTTAAGTCACAGACCATGTATAAGTAGATATGCTATGCAGTCCTTTTCCATTCTTTGTGGTTGGAGAATGTGTTGGGTTTGGTGTAACCAGATGTTACTTGGTGTGCTGTGTCAGCCATTATTACACTTAAGATTAAATTCTTAGGACAAGAATATTGGAATTAACTTACTGAATATACATGGTTCATTAATACACAGATTCTGGGTTGTTTTTAATCTCTTATGACAGCTCTGTGACTTTCCTGAAGAGTGGGTAAATCCTCTCCATTTCACAACATATTGCTAACCCCTCTTCAAGCTCCTAGTTGAGTCTAACCTGGCTGTGCTTTAGTACAAAGAACCTGCATTCATGGAGTTAATATTCTGCTTGGGGATGGAGAAGTTAAAGTTAAAATTACCATAGGAACTGAGTATTATTATTATCGTGTGTTACCACTGTGTAAAGGAGCAAAGAATCTTGAGATTGAGTTTGATTATAATTTACTTCCCAGATCATTATTATTAGCCATGGTTTCAAAATTAGAAATCTGAAAGTGAGTTAAACAATACTAGCATTTTTTATGAATGCACAGTATTATGGAACTGTCAAAGGTTTGGGTGGTCAGAGTGACCTGAACAACTATATAATGTGGGTAAATTATGTAATCAATTCAAGCCAGTTTTTTTTTTTTATTTGAAAATTGTGATAATTATCTCTTAGAAATATTGTAAGAGTTATACAAAATAATGCTTTTCAGGTACCTAACAGAGTGTTTGACAATCTTTCACTTTCAGTTGCAAGGTGACTTTTAATTTGAGATAATTAAATGTGGATGGATACTGTAGTAGCAAATTCTACAGATCTCCTTATTCCTCAGAGATCCTGTTTCCTGGTTGGTCAGTCAGACATTGATCTGGGTACTGCTGTGAAGGGACTGTGCAGATTTCAGTTGACCTTACAGAGAATTTTAACTAGTTGGTAGCAGAAGAGGAAGTCAAAGGAAATAAAAGCATGAAGGGGATTCAACTGGCAATTCAACATTGTCTGCTACAATTTTTTGAAAAGACCCCTGGTGAGGAATAGCTAGCAGGCTATGGGAAACGAGACCAGCTCCTGGCCAATAGCCAGGAAATGAGGACATCAGTCCCGTAACCACAAGGAACTGAATTATGCCAACAACCTGAATGAGCTCAAATTAGATTCTTCCAGAAAAGAGCCAAGGTGTCAGACTCCTATAGTGTGAGACCCTGGGCAGAGAACTCTGGTTGGGTTATGTGGGATTTGTGATAAGTTGCAAAAACTCTGAGATAACACATGGGAGTTTTCTTAACCCTTTTTGTTTGTAGTAATTTGCAATGGGTTAATGGAACACTAATACATACGTATTTTAGGATTCTTCACTTTAACGTCACTATTCCTTCAACTTTTACTGATTTTTCTTAGTGTCTGTTTTTCTTCATTAAAGACAAAGAAAAAAATTTAAATATTTGCTTCCGGGATAATTATTTTTTGATCTGTGTCCTTGACTTTTTTATAGGTCTTCAGCTCTATAATCAGATAGAGGATAATACAATTGTTTTATTTATAGGTGGAAAACAAATGAACTTAATGTTGCTATACATGTGCTTAAGGTTGTTGGAATACTTTGGTCACAGATGTACAATGAGCTGCTGTTGTCAGGCAACCCTTCACTTACTAGGTAAACTCCAAATGTAATGACCTTCTCTTGCATCTCATTCTCATTATTGCATGTGGCATTTTACTTCTACCAACATGCTCCCTAGATTATTGTATTAAAATATCAGCTTTAGTTATACTGTGAACCTCACATCTCACCCAATAAAAATGGTTTCCAAAATCAGTATTTCTCCAACTGCCTTCTTGCTTTCATTAGATGTTTTGGTTCATGGATTTTATATGTTCATGAATTTCAACTGTCACTTTTCCATGGCACATAAAGCAGGGCCTGGCCACAGAGAGCTCTAGACACGTAAAACTCAGTAACTGATGATGTCTCCCAGCTCTGTTTCATTTTGATGTAAAGTTGCAAGGTAAAATACCGGATGGGCAGTTAATAATTTAAAAATGTAACTATGTACCAAATATTGCATAGGATATACTTATCCTAAAAATATGCATCGTTTTTTTATGTTCAAATAAAACTGGACACCATGTATTTTTATTTGCTAAGCTGACAAACCAAACCAATCTTGCATTCAAGTTGTACAAATGAAATTAATAGTATTTCTCTCCCTCTCCTCAAAGCAGCACCTATGTTGTCCTGCTCTGTTCATTTCTTTTAGATACGAGGCCTGATTCCTCAGGTTTAAACAAGCAGTATGCCTGACAAATTAATTGCTAAAGCACAAACTCCAAATTGCTCCTATCTACTTTCTACTTCCTAGAACCATCGCTTCTTAGCTTGAGCAGCCTGTAGCAATCTATCAAACTTGCTAAGGCTCTATTTCCTTACAGGTAGCATGAAGATGATAATAATAGTCCAATCAAAAAGGTTTCATACGAATTAGAATACCAAACCTGTAAAGCACATGGCCAGGCACCTAGAAACTACTCAATTCTACCTCTTTCCCATCAATATATCACAGAGCATAATTTACTAGTAGGTTGATACTGGGTAGTAGAACTAACTCTATGATGTTCAAGGAGCATAGGAAAATAATAAATATCTTGATTTTTTTTTCAAATAGCAATATAAGATAAATGTATTGAGTAATTATCTAGAGTAGAAATAAAATTACTCACCAAAGTCACACCTATTTATAATAATAAAAGATAATATGCTAATTAGACCAGTCAGCAGAACGGCCTTCTGGACATCATTCCAGACATCCTTCCAGACAAAGCCGCGGCAGCAGGGGCCAAGGCAGAAGCAGTTAGGGGTGATCAGGCAGGCAGGTAAGTGGTTAGGGGCAATGAGGCAGGCAGGCACAGTAGTTAGGGGTGATCAGGCAGGCAGGCAGAGGCAGTTAGGGGTGATCAGGTAGGCAGGCAGAGGCAGTTAGGGGTGATCAGGCAGGTGGGTAAGCAGTTAGGAACCAGAGGTCCTGGATTGCAAGAGGGTGCAGCCCAGGCTGAGGGACCCCTGCCCCTCATGCATGAATTTCATGCACTGGGCCTCTAGTCTATCCAAACTAATAAAAGCATAATATTGAAATTGACCGTTTCTTCAGGACGCTAAGCCACACCCACCAGCCAATCAGACTGGCTGTATGCAAATAAGCCCAGGCAAGATGGCAGCCGCAGACTGGCCTGTGAGGATCGGGCCAAAATCCACAGTCTAATATCCCTTGAGGGGTCCCAGATTGAGAGAGGGTGCAGGCTAGGCCGAGGGACCCTACCAGTGCATGAATCTGTGTACCAGGCCTCTAGTATTTTTCTCATTTATGTGTCTGTAAACAGGATCCTATGCTGTATTTCTATCATAATATTGATTTTTCCTATAGATTAGGAACTCTTGTTTAATTTTCTACAGATGCATAATTTTTAAAGTCTTTTTTCCCCCTACTGAGCTTTGCGAAAGCTAAAGTACTTTCCTTCAGTGGATCTCAGGAATTTGTCTATTCATTATAGATATATGCTTACATTTCCACATTCTGAGAAAAAACATTTAACAAGGTACTGAGCAACAGAAATATAAGAAATGCAAATTTCCTACCTTGGAGGAAAGAAACTATTGGTGAGGTTCAGGTTTTCCCTGACACTGATCAAGCATTTAGCAGTGAAGTAATAAAAATAAATTTATACTTTGGCAGGAAATTAGATAATACGAATGATTTCTTATGGAGATACTGCGACTTGAAATGGTTAAACTAGATCTGCAGTAGCTGAATTCAACATTGTAAAGACAAACTAATATCTATATATATAATAGAGAATATGCTAATTAACCAGGATACAGTAACAGTAGCAGGTCGACCAGACATTAGGTTGTGCGTGCAGCATCGGGGGTGGGGCGGCAGGTGCCTCCACATGTCTGTGCTGGGGGAGGGCCTGTTCAGCAGCGGCTGCAGCTGCTTCAAGGGCCAGAAAGGGAGGCAGGGCCAGACCAGAGGGTGGGTGTGGCCACGAGATTTTGAATTGCACACTAGGCTGCTAGTTACAATATATTTAGATATTTGCATATCTAAGTATCTTTCAATCATTAGTTAATCATTAGCAATGGTATCTAAAAGTATCTGAGTATCTACTGTGGTACTAAGTACTAGATGGCACTGGGAATTGTTCATTAAGGGAGTGCTACCACGCACTCTGTACGTCACGGAGAGGGACAGAAATGAGGGGTAGGATGGACTGGAGAAGGGATCTGGAATACTCAAAGTTATAACAATCCAATTCTGTGCGGGAGCAATGTCAGTGTAGAGGAGAGTATTTCAGGTCACAGTCCAAGTACCATGCCTGGCCTGTACTCAAGAAATGAAGAGCCATTGATGTATGAATCCATGAGGTGCTGGAGTGGTACAAAAGTAGAGGAGAAGGAAACTCTCTGAAATAACTTTTAAAAGGACACTAGGTAGACTTTTTTGTTTATTTGTTTGTTTTAATTATATTTTATTGATTTTTTACAGAGAGAAAGGGAGAGGGGTAGAGAGTTAGAAACATCGGTGAGAGGGAAACATCAATCAGCTGCCTCCTGCACACCTCCTACTGGGTATATGCCCGCAACCAAGGTACATGCCCTTTACCAGATTGGAACCTGGGACCCTTGAGTCCACAGGCCAACACTCTATCCACTGAGCCAAACCAGTCAGGGCTAGGTAGGCATTTTTATTTAAAATACTGATTAAAGTGAAACATAATGATAATCATTAGCCATGGAAGGGAGCTGAAAATTCTGACACAATACTAAATGACCTGCTGATACATGAATTGGGAATATTAGGACTTCTAAGTAATTTCCAAGAGAATCAGTAGACAAAGCTTCTTGACCGGGACTGTGGTATGTCATAATGACTCCAGCAATGTGAATCTGTAAGGGATGAATCAGGCCAGGAGATAGCGTTAGGCCAAGGGTCAATTTGTTCTTTGAAAGGGTCTCTCTGTTATCCTGGGATAACAGATTGGACTCCACAACTCAGTCTAAGCTTGAAGCCAGCTGATGCCACTCAGCTGGCTGCCCTGTACAGGTAATTAATGTGAATCAGAGCATTCCTGGGGTTACTGCAAAATCTGAAATTGGGGCCTGGCATTTGAAATTCTAAAGAAAATGTTCCCTAGTTCCCTCTTAAGACCCTTGTCTATTTTAAGCAATCACACTAAAAGTATATTAAGTGCTTTACATTTTCTCATGTGTCCTATCCGAAAGCTATATAAAGGATTAGGCTATTAAGAGGCAAGAGTGGAGAAGGATTTTGTTCCCCTTTATTTTAGCTATAGTGGCAGAGTTTGTTTTCTTTTGTTTATTTTGTTTTCACATGTTTTTCTGATTTATAAATCTTTGGGGAGAGATTTATTATTTCATGGAAATCTGCAAAATTTATCTCACTAAGTCCAAAGCTGTGTGCTAGAGAGAAGCTGCTAACATCCAAACATGCAAATAAACAAAGTATCAAACAGAAAATGCCAGAGGTCAAATAGAGGGCAAGGAAGCAAAGCACAAGACCAAAGCAACTCTTTAGTGATCATAAGATTTGTATAAAATTACAAGATTAGAAATGCGTAGGAATTACCTCTTTATACAATCACCTGAATTACTGGCTATGATATTTTACATAATAAAATATCTATCATATATCCATCATGATAATATTACCTATGACTTAAGACACTAAGCTCACCTTCTAAGGTTATGAGAGAAGATAAGTATTCTAACGTTTATCTCCACCCTTCCACTAAGCCTGTGTTTCTGTATCCCAGCCTCTCACCTACCCCCTCTATCCCCTCTGAGAAAGAAAATGGTCACTGCACATCAGGACTGTATCTAAACCAAGAATAGGTTGAGACAAAATAGGTGGTTGCTTTGGTTTTCTATATTACTGTATCAGTGAAGGGGGTATTCTAGATAACTTTTCAGGCATCTGGCTTTCATTTAATAGCTAACTACTGCCTCACTCTTTAAACACTCCTCTCCCTTGATCTTTACAGCAGTGTTTGCTTATCACAACTTCTCGTAATTCTTTTTAAGTTATTCTCCTTCTATCTCCCCCTAAGTACACTGTAGTGCTTCTTCTTACTCTGATAATTAGCTCATATTTCCCTCCTGGAAGCTCTTAAGTGCTTTTATGATTTGGGCGATCATCTATAGGTGAAAAGTTCCAAACCACTATTTACCTGTGACCTCTCCCTGCGCTTCAGATTTGTAAATCTAAATATGTTTGACTCACTCTTCTTTGATAATTAAAAGCATTTTAATCCTCAGTATGTACACAGTTAGACATATTATCGTTTCTCCAACATATTCCTGCTTTGCTACACATCATATTTAATTGTATGCTGTAGCATCCTCTCATTCAGGCTCTTTCTGGATATCACCTCCTCACTGGAGCTTTCGGTCATGCTAGTCATGAATATCTTCCCTTCCTTTATTTTCCTATAGTCAAGTGCCTAGTTGAATCCTTCTTCACTTTTAGTGCAAGAAAATGTTAAATCCTCTTACCTTGACCATTTATCTTAAGCAAATATCTGGCCAGATTACCCATAATCAACTGATTAATTAATTAATTAATTAATTAATACAATAGATATTTGTTAAATAACTAGTCTCTCCCAGGCACTGCTGAGGGTGTTGAGTTTGCAATAGAAAAAAGGGAAATATATGGTTCCATACCCTCATTTAATTTTTGTTATGTAGTTGTGAGAAGGAGGAATATATAAAAGCTAATTTAACAGGTAAAAAATAAAAATTAAAAAAAATCACCAATGTCAATAAATGGCATGCGTGAAGGAAACAAACAATATACTTAAACTGAGAATAATAGGACATCGAAACATAGCTTAGATGTGGTCATTTCAGAAGACATGACAGATAAATCTACACATGAGAAAGAGCCAGCCATGGGAAGTTTGTGTGTGTGTGTGTGTGTGTGTGTGTGTGTGTTGGGGGGAGAGGGGGATAAGGAGAGGGAGGTGGTTGTGGTTCTGCAGCACATTTCCAGCAGAGGGAACAGTATTTGCAAAGACCCCTGCTAGGAAAGAGTCGTCATTTTTAAGGAACAAAAATATTAACACTGGGTCTGGGACACAATGAATAAGGGTTTGAGGATGGTAGTCAAGATTAAGAAAATACAAAAATCTGATCATCCGAAACCATGTAATCCACAGTATGGAAAGTGCATGTCTCTGTATTGCAATAAAGACACTAAATGTTTACAGTCTGAGAAGTAAAGTTCATGGTCTATAGAATAAAGTTTACCTTCCAGCTTCCTAGTATGAAATATAGGCCATTCGCAGTTTAGTCTCTATTTTTCTCCAAGCTTTGTCTCTTGATACCTGATGTCGTACAATATATGTTTTAGTAGTTCTTCCACCTCTAAAATTCCTGGTGTATGTCTCTGTGGCATTGTTCTTTCCCCCATGCTTTCCGGGAATACTCAGTTTCTTTGCTCAAATTCTCTGTAACTTCAAATGCCATTTCCACTTAATATCACCTGCAGGAGCTTCAGGCAACCTTTGCAAACACATTTTTTGTGTGCTCTCATATGTGCATGAGTGCATATGACACCGTGTGAGTATCTGGAGGCCATGATTATGTATAAATTTACATATACATATATACTTATATAATTCATAAATACACACACACACACATATATATATAAATTTTCACAAGGCATTTTATTAAAATCTGTGTGATATTATGAGTAATTATTAGAAGTAGAAAAGTCTTTTGATTCATACAGTGACAAAATGTTAACCAGTTTTGGTCTCTGTATTAGTTTTATGTAGCTACCTTTTCAAATTACCACAAACTAGGTGGCTTAAGACAAATTTATTATCTTTCAGTTCTCTAGTTTAGAAGACTGACATGGGTGTCACTGGGATAAAATCAAGGTATCTGCATGTTTGCATTCTGTTGAGGCTCTAGAGAAGAATCCATTTTCTTTTCCCAGTTTCTAGAGGCCACTCATGTTCTGTGGCTCATAATTGCTTCCACACCTTCAAAGCCACAATGTTGTGCCTCTGTGATTTCCTTCAGTAGTCACATCGCCCTCTGACTGTCCACTGTCTCTCTCTTCCACACTGAAGGACATTTATCATTCCCTTGAACTCACCAGGAAGATTAGCAGTGGTAATTACATTCATGACCTTCATTTGCACCAATAACAGATAGTAAATGGTGGGTATTGACCATTGTACCTTTTCAAGAGAGAAATGCAATTGTTGGGGAAGAGTTTTAGGAAGTGTTGTCCAGCATCATGTTTATAGGATAGATGTGAGAAGAAGTGACTACCCTGATAAAACTACCTTTTTAAAAAAAAAATGTTTAAAGGACAGTAAATTTTAAATTTTTAAGTTCACAGGTTTACATGTCTTTGGTATGCTACTTTCCCATCTTAATGCTGTTAAATGCTAAGACTTAACAAAGGAATTGGTTGCTGAAATCCTACTGACTGGGTTTAATCATCTGCCTTTTTTTTGTAGAGTAACTTGTTTTTACATGAGAAAATATTTCTCAATTATATAGCAATACTAGGGACCCAGTGCACAAAATTTGTGCATGGGGGGTGGAGGGTGGGGCTCCCTCAGCCCAGTCTGCCCCCTCTCACAGTCTGGAACCCCTCAGTGGATGTCCTATGATGGCCCCAGTCTGCCAGGCACCTTTTGTGTGTGTGTGTGTGTGTGTGTGTGTGTGTTGCCACTGGGGACCTGCCCCCAGCAGCATATGAAGCTCAGAGCAGTCCTCCTGTGTGTGTCTTCCTCCTGTGTGTGTCTATCTGCCCTCAGGCACACTGTCGAGGCTTGGAGCAGACACCCCCTCTATGTTGATCTCTCAGACTCTTGCCCTCCCCTGCATGTTGTTCTCTTTTTTGAGCTGTGGCCAGGGCTGGGTGCTGCCTGCCTCCCAAGCTTGCCTACTGCCCATCTTCCTCCAGTCACCAGAAAGCAGGGAAAACCGTGCCTCGTGGTCAGGCCAGCCTTTTCTTGCTCCCTGATCCCCAGAAGGGACCTGGGAAGCCACCAAGCAGGCCCCCAGCCCCCGAGAGCTTGCTTTCCCGCTCCCCAGTGCCCCCCAAAGGGCCTGGGGAGCTGCCAAGCAGGCCAAGACACCCCTGCTGCCTCTTTCCCACTCACCGGTGCCCTGCTGCCTTCCTATCCCACTCCCCGGTGCTGCCAAGGGGTCTGGGGAGCCGCCAAGCAGGACCCCAGCCCCTGCAGCCTTGCTTTCCTGCTCCCTGGTGTCCCGCAAAGGGCCTGGGCAGCTGCCAAGCAGGCCAAGACACCCCCGTTGTCTCTTTCCCACTTACCAGTACCCTGCTGCCTTGCTTTCCCACTCCCCGGTGCCCCACAAAGGGCCTGGGCAGCCGCCAAGCAGGCCCCTGACCCCCCAACACCTCTTACCTGTTCCCTGGTGCCCCGCAAAGGGCCTGGGAGCCACCAAGTAGGCTGCCAACCCTGCTGCCTTTTTTCCACTCACCGGTCCTGGGTCCTGTGCTGTTCTGCCCTGCAGCCACTCTGTGCACTCAGGAGGTCCCTCAGCCTGGCCTGTGCCCTCTCACAGTCTGGGACCCCTCTGGGGATGCCCACCTGCTGGCATGCCTGACCAGCCTGGGTGAGGGGCTGATGGCTGTGTGCAGGCTGGCCAAGCCTCCCAGTAACGTCCTTCACCCCACTGGGTTGTGGCCAGTGTGGGTGATGGGCTGATTGGTGCTTTCAGGCTTTAAGGCTGCCCACAGCTCCCATTGACCCAATGTCCCAGCAAGGCTGGCTGGACGCAGGTTTCTGGGTTTGTTTATCTTCTTTAATTGATACACTGTTCCTTTAAGCCGAGACCTCCTAGTAACGAAGCCTCCTCTCTGCTTCACCTCGTGCTTCTATAATGAGACAATGTTACTCTTAGTGGTCAGGCCAGGCCTGCTGTTTCCTTCAGCTCCCAAGGATTCTATGATTGATATTTTGTTGCAAACATGTTTTGCTTGAGCGAAGATAAGCGGAGCGGCCGCAAACAGTTTCACTTTCATTCCTGCTGCAATGGAAGCTGCTGTTTACTCAGGTCCATGAGCGGCCATTGGTTGGGCTAATTTGCAAACAGTCGCTATGATTGGCTGGTGAGCGTGGCTTACCTGTCCCAAAGAGATGTTAATTTTAATATTATACCTTTATTAGTTTAGATAGTCTAAATATTGTGTTTACATGTCTGTATACATTTCATACTGATCCATCTTGAGTACAAAGGGCCATATTAGTTAATTGGCAATGCAGAGAACCCAGGTTATTTATTGCACATATATTTCTACTCCATATATTCAACTTGAATGGCCATATTTAGGTTTGAGGACAAACTTCAGACAGTCGCTACTCAACATAAGGCACATGGGTCCAGTTCTCCTATTATCTCATCCCTACATCTCTGTTAATGAGGCTTCAGTGAGTAAATATAGTGTTTTCACAAGAAGGGGATATAGTAAAAAAACTGAGAAAAGTTACCATTGGAATTAGTTAGTTATTAATAATAGAAAAGAAGCAAAGGGGAGGCCATCCATTGTGAGCATGGTCCTTTGGGCAGCTTCACCAAGAAGCTTCAATTTCACACTCCTCAGGGAACAACTGGTCCACCCCTGCAGACCACTGGGGGAAGGAGTCCAACAGCAGGAAGATAGTGCATGCACGGTGAAGTCAAGGTGATGTAGAGAAGGTACTTGCTTGTCAGTCTAATCTGGGGGAAAAAGATAATTGACTAAGGAGTGGAGCACTGCAAGTTCATGAAAATTCGGGAATACACAATCTACAGACAGAGGAATTCTCTATCTCTTCTTCTTGCTTCGCTCCTGCTTCCTTGCACTCACCCATGCTCCCTCCATAGCCATATGGCCCTAGAAGCTGCAGGGCCCATGGCACATGGACCCCACATGCAATGGACTACAGCTGGGAATACAAGCTAACTTAGCCACAAGCTAACTGGACTGTGCAAATGTGGAGTGGAATCTCTGGACACTGGCTTTACTCTGGCTTGCTGAAGACAAAAATGGGACTTTTTTCTTGGCAGGATGGAAGGAGATGGGACCTTGGAAACTCAAGGGTTTAATTCCCCCAAAATAAAACTTTTCACAATACCTCATCCTCCCATGCGACCTCAGGAAAGTCTTATTCTCCTGACACCCCAAGAAGCCCACTTCCACTGTCATTGAGTGGGAACATGGAGGACATCCCACTGGTAACAGAAACATGCCATGTGAGAAGGTATAGAGGAAAATGAAGGTAATATGTCTAAAAAGAAAGAGTGAAAAGGATACCATATAGGTACTTTTAATTTTATTCATTTGTTACAGAGAGGAAGGGAGGGGGATAGAGAGTTAGAAACATCAATGAGAGAGACACATCGATCAGCTGCCTGCAACCAAGGTACATGCCTTTGACTGGAATCAAACCTGGGACCTTTCAGTCCACAGGCCAATGCTCTAACCGCTAAGCCAAACCAGTCAGGGCTATATAGGTACTTTTAAATATCTAAAAGCAGTCATGTGGAAGAGATGGGTAGATGTGAAAAGGGTACAGGCTTAGGTACAATGTGGGGAAGGAACTTTTAACTGTGCTATTTAACAGTGGGCTATTTTACTTTAAATCATTCAAATTAGCTCAATCCATCCATCAATCTGATGATTACCTATTGAGAAGATGTCTTCATTTGTCCAGAGACTAGGGAAGATGATCTCAAGAATTATGTACAGCTTTTGTTTTTATTAAATGAACATTATTCTAGCCATCGACTCTATGAAAGAAGAAAATGTTGATTCTCTCATTGCTAAATTCCAAGCTTTCTTAGCAAATGGAGAGGAAAACTAAAATTATCTTGAAATTGTTACAACAGAAGTTGTTGATTTTATATTGATATTATATTATGCTCTGGGCTGAAAGCCAGTATTTTGCCAAACTTGGCAAGATTTCCTACTAAAGATCCTTAAGAAATGGAATCAGAGAATAGCTAACAAAAGCAAGATGACTACAAATACACACATTATAAAGTATTATTCCCTAAAGAATAGAAATTGATTTCTCTAAGCTAAGGATAACATCTGATATCTCCTTCTGAAATACAAAACTGACAACATGTTATCCACCACAAAAATAAGCCTTATAGGCTACTAGATTTAAAGAAATAAATAGAAATATTATTTGTATAGGTGTTCATTATTCAAGAGTCACAGTCTAATTTCATAAATACAAGAAAAATGCTGAGCTACATTTCTGTGAAGCTACAGATATATGCCAATTTGACCCAAGAGAATTCAATTCACTTTGACTGAATTTTAGTCTATTTTATAGTTTGCCTGAGTAGTCTTCATTTATTAAGTACAATACAATAAAAATAGAAACTTTCAACCATTGCTGACAGTAAATTGGTATGAACTTTCCAGATAACACTTTGACAATATGTTTCAAAAGACTTAAGTGTTTGACAACCTATGACTACCTTTTCATGAGAAATAATCATGAATATAGGCAAGGATATAAATACAAGGCTAGTCGTTGCAGCAGTGTGTAAAGATTGAGAAATACAAACAATCTACATATCTAATATTAGAGTATCACTTAAAGGTATATCCTTTCATAAAATGGAATAGACTATAACCAATAAGTTTATTACAGACTAGAGGCCTGATGCATGGAATTCATGAAAGGGGTTTGGCCCCCACCACTGCCGCGGCTGCCACTGCCACGGCCCCTACCACTGTTGCTTCATCCACAAGGTCATCTGGTCTAATTATCATATTATCTTTTATTATTATAGATTATTATAGACTAGGGGCCCGGTGCACAAAAATTTGTGCACTTGGAGTGTCCCTCAGCCCAGCCTGTGCCGTCTTGCAGTCTGGGCCCCCTCAGGGGATGTCCACCTGCTGGCGTGCCTGGCCAGCCTGGGTGAGGGGCTGATGTGGCTGTTTTCAGGCTGCCCACAGTCCCTTCAGGGTTTGAGTCCCTACTGGGGTACCTGGCCATCCTGGGTGAGGGGTTGAGGACCGTTTTCAGGCTGCCCACAGCCCCTTCAGGTTTTGGGTCTCTACTGGGGTACCTGGCCAGCCTGGGTGCAGGCCAGAGGGCCGTTTTCAGGCTTTTAGGTTTGCATGAGTATAAGACACCAGCCTAGACACCCTTGGAATACACTCAACAGTGTGCCTGTGCTCAGGTCTCACTCCTTCAGTTTTGTACCTGCATGCCACAGTCCTGAGGCTCATCATTAGTTTCCACTGATGCACGCACACAAAAGAGGGAGTGTGCACCCATGGGTGAACACACCAACAACCAAGGCCTCATGCTGCTTATGGATATGAGTCAGGCTCTGCTTTCTGTCACTGGCTGGTAATGCTGATTACACCTATAAATAGCCGCCCCCAGCATTGCTCTGGCCGGCACTCAGCCTGATCATCATCCCTGGTCCTCACTCACCCACAGATCCCATTGACCCAACGTCCCAGCAAGGCTAGCTGGTAGCAGGTTTCTGGGGTTTATTTATCTTCTATAATTGAAACTGTTGCTTTAAGCCGAGGCCTAAGCAGGTAATGAAGCCTCCTGTCTGCATCAGCTCCGTGGCTTCTATAATTGCAACTATTTGCCATGAGCAGAGAGAGGCCCAGCTGGCCTAGGCAGACAGTTTACTCCTGGTGCAACGGAAACGGGCTGTTTACTCCAGCTTTGTGACTGCCAGCCTCCATCTTGGCTGGGTTAATTTGCATACAGACACTCTGATTGGCTGGTGGGCGTGGCTTAGGCATCCTGAAGAAATGGTCAATTTCAATATTACTCTTTTATTAGATAAGATTAACTAGATGCCCAGTGCATGGAATCACTGGTGGGGTCCCTCAGCCTGGCCTGTGCTCTCTAACAATCTGGGACTCTTCAGGGGATGTAGCATTTTGCAAAGCAGCAGGCGACAGGGGATGAGCCCCAGTCAGGGCCGGGCACCACACTGCTCCCCCATATCCCAGCCCTGCTATGCCTGCTGCCACGGCTGACTGCTGGGTAGCGCTGCAGCTGCACTTGCCAGCCATGAACCTGGCTTCTGCCTAAGCAGTGCTCCTGCTGTGGGAGTGCAATGACCACCAGGGGGAAGCGCCTGCATTGAGCATCTGCCCCTGGTGGTCAGTGTGCATCATAGTGACTGGTTGACCAATCGTTTAGTTGACTGTTTGTAAAGGTCGCTTAGGCTTTTACTAATGTGTGTGTGTGTGCGTGTGTGTGTGTGTGTGTGTGTATATGTGTTTTGACATGGTCACCTGTTTACAGTAAGTGTCATAAGTATGAGTATGTTACAAAGCAGAATTTATAGTTGGATCTAATTCTGATTAAGGAGTGATGCAACACAGGAGTAATATTAACAGTGATTATCTTGGAATGCTAAGTTACCTCAATTTTCCATATAGTCGTACTTTGCTTATTTTGAAAATTGCCAGTACTCAATGTACTTACTTATTAGAAAAATAATTAAAAGTCTTTATTGTTTCAAGTATTACATGTTTCCCCTTTGTCCCCCACTGACCTCTCCCAGCCCACGCCTGACTCCCACCTTAGGCCTTGAACATTTTACTGTCTGTGTCCATGGGTTACGCATATATGCGTACAAGTTCATTTGGTTGAACCAACATAGCAAATACATTTTCATCTGCTTGCTAAAAGTTGTTATTACATTTGCAGTTGAATGGACACATGCAAGTTCTGATTACTCACTATGTGGTTGCTGTGATCTATAAAATGTGAATTTGGTGAGATGGGTTAAACAAAGGCAGGGTTAGATCTCTTGCATTAAGGAAGCCACCAGAAGGGATCTAAGTTAAAATAGTAACATTGAACTTTTCTTATTTTAACTTGCAGCATGTTTGAAATTACTTATTATTAAATATGTGTCGACATCTATATAGTGATTGATACCTATATGTATACAGTATGTTGATTATCTATGCATGAGGAAAAATTTTATTGATAGCTAAATTTAAAAGCTTCATGGGAGAAAACAATTATCCAGAGATTATAATGGAATTTATTATTTTCTGGATCTTGAAAAAGTATTTATTACTCATAAAGTAAAGACATACTCTTTATTTTGTTTTATTTTATTTTTTTATTTTTTATCACCATTTATCTCCCCTATACCCACTTCCACTTCCAACACCCCAGAATCACCACACTGTTGAAGGACATACTCTTTTAAATGTAATATGCGGATCCATTCACATCATTACTCACCTTCATAAAAAAGACTCAGAGTAAAATAGCATTGAAAATAACATGTTAAAATTTATTAAATATTTTATATTTAACTTTCCAATACAATTGCTTATTCAAGAGAGCAATAGTTTCCTGAGCTTATGCATAAATTTAAGATTTACAGTGCGAGTTGTGCGTGTTCATGCATAACACATTTTTTAAAGGTCATTAAGCCAGGTGAATTCTCTTATTTAAAAAAAAAATAACTACTTTGTATTTCCTGTAGAAGGGTGCTGTTTTCAACCATTGGGCCTTGGTATTCCTGTTACACTTAATGAAATGTACTGAGATTGGTGGAAGAATCAAACTATCACATTCACCCTTCACTTCTGATTTTATAACTTCAGGGGCCTTTGTAATAATGGTTAATCAGTGTGTCATTATGGTCTGAGCGACATTTGGCCATATATATTTCCAGAATTAAGTGGCTGAAAATGATCCTACGATTTCAGATTCGAAAATACAAAATTACCCAACTGATAGTAAGGCATTTACTTAGCATTTTTCCCATGAGGATATGATCCGAAAGAAAAATACCTGAATAAAGGGGAAAAAATACTTGACAAAAATCTGTCATGTGAAATCTGTCATGTAAAATGCATCATTTTCATGCAACCACTTAACATCAAGTGTGTTGTTAGAGCTGAAATGCTGCATATAAAAATATTATGAAAAGCATTCATTGAGAATAGACATTTTAAAATATTTATGAATGCTCTTCATAAAAGTTTGCTCAACATATCAAATAAGGAAACTTTATGCCAAGTACAGTTTTTATTTTAGAAAATATTCTTATTCTTAAATCTAAAATATATGCTTGTCACTGAATGGGAGAACATATTTGCCAATGGTACATTCAATCGGGGGTTATTATCCAAAATTTGTAAATAACTTATACAACTCAACACCAAAAAAACCAAACAATTCAATAAAAAATATGGGCAAAGGACCGGAATAGGCACTTCTCCAAAGAGGACATACAAATGGCTAATAGATATATGAATAGATGCTCAGCATCACTAATCATCAGAAAGATACAAATTAAAATCACAGTGAGATATCACCTCACACCTGTCAGATTGGCTATCGCAAACAAGTGTTGGTGAATATATGCAGAAACCAGAGCACTCATGCACTGTTAGGGGAATGCCCATTGGTGCAGTCCCTGTGGAAAGCAATATGGAATGTCCTCAAAAAATTAAAAGTGGAAATGACTTATGACCCAGGGATTCCACCTCTAGGAATATATCTGAAGAAACACTGATCTGAAAGAATATATGCACCTCCATGTTCATTGCAACATTTACAATAGCCAAGATTTGGAAGCAGCCAAAGTGCCCATCAGTAGATGAGTGGATAAAATAGCAGTAGTACATTTACACAATGGAATATTATTCAGCCGCAAAAATGACAGCATGGATGGACCTGGAGAGCATTATGCTAAGTGAAATAAGCCAGTCAGAGAAAGAAAAGAACCATATTATTTCACTTATCTGTGAAGTCTAATCAATAAAATAAGCTAACAAACAAAATAGAAACAGATCCATAGACATAAAAACAGACTGACAGCTGTCAGAGGGGAAGAAAGTTGTGTGGCTGGGTGAAAAGGGTGAAGGGATTAAGCAAAAACAAGCAAACAAACAAACAAAATATATGCTGAAATTGCTATTAATGAGAAATTATTTGCATATCCACTAAACTTTTATGCTCTAAAAATGTGCCTATTGCCATTTATAAAAAAGGTGAGTATTGCACTTGATTTACCAATATATGGTTTCAAATTGCCTGGTTTTGGTAGTAGAAGTGGAAGATGTAGTAGTAGAAGATGGCTTAGAAATAGCTTATTTTGTTCTCATGAAATCTAAATATGAGTTAAAGATTTAAGATGAATATCGAAATCTAAATTTTTAAAAAATATTTAATGTGGGAGCCATTTACACATCCAGCGTGGTTCAGGGTTTCTGTTCAGGGTTCAAGTTCTGGTGGAGGCCGCACACAAAATGAAGAGAGAGAGACTATAAGAGAATCAATTTGGAATAATTGGGACCAGGCATGGCATCTGTCCTCTAGTGGGTAAGATTGCCCACTGCTCTGGCTTTGCTCAAAGCTTTTATTAAGGCAATGGGGAAAACAACCATATCCTTATCCTAAGGGCAGGAAATTCCAACAACAAAGAGGCAACAAGAATTTACATATTAGTAACAGAGGTGGAGGGCTGCTTTAACTATCAATGTCTCCATCTAAAGAATGGGTGAATAGCTCCCCACTATTCAGAGCAATTAAGGTTGACAAGCCTTCAGGCACATTTCTCTACTAGTGACAATGACTGGTCTCCGGCACTTTAAAATGTATGTTATATGGAGAATTACCTTATTTTTTCCAGATAAGTATTTAATTAAGTCATCAAAGAATTAAAGACTGAGCCAAATGGAAAGTTAGCCAGGCTTTATTGGGAGCAAACGGGCGAGTTCACTGGCACCAGGAAGGGAGATAGGCCGGTGGAGCTGCATGGCCATGCTTTTAAGGCTTAGGGCAGGTAGGGAGGAGAGGGGTTTGGTATGAGGAGGTGGTCTGTGGAACGCATGGAACTTTCCCTGGGCATTGCTGGTGCCAGGGGCTATGGATGAGCAAGCAGTTTCAGGATAATCCATCATTGTTGCCCTTTAAGGTCAGGGCTTAAGGTCAGGGCTTAAGGTCAAGGCTGCACCTGGGGCGGGGGATGATCTATGACTCCCTCTGCCAGGTGAATGCTTGGACAGCTTGGACAATAAGATACAATGAATGAGTTCCTGTTTTTACCATATAAATATCTCTTTGAAGATGTATTTTACTTATATTTTTTTTCTAGTATCTATTTTCAAACAATCTTTTAGTTGACATATCCCAAACAGAGCTCTTTACTGCCCTTCTTTTCCTCCCACTATTGCTCATATCAACAAATCTCATGGCCATCCACCCAGGTGCTCAACCCAAACCAGGAAGTGATTCTTGATTCCTTTTTTCTTCAGTCCCTCTCCCCTGAGCAGATGACTCATCATTGCTGTCTCCAAAATATGTTTTTCACTTATCCAGTCCCCTCCATCTGTATCACTCTACCCTTATTCATATCATTAGAATCTCTGGGGCAGATTACTACTTAATCTCCTGACCAACAGGCTCCCTAATAGGCCTCTCACTTCCCACCCTATTTCCTTCTACAGTTCAGTTACTAAAATGATCTTACTGAAAAGCCTATTAGATCACATTATTGGCTTAAAACTAATGTTATTGTTGGGTTAGAATAAAAATCTAAAGCCCTTACCAGAGTCTTCTCAGGCTCTGAGAGACCTAGTCTTTCCTTCCATCTTCAATGTCATCTTGGGGCACTTGCTCTCTGTACTTTATCAGCATTGGCTTGAGGAGGAAGACTGGTTTTGCAAGAAATGTTAGGCCATTAAACCAAACAAAGCCCTGTCCTGCAGTAAGGCAAGGGGCTTTGTTTTGATCCCAAACCTAAGCACACCTGGGAGAAGGGTAGATGAACAGAATACTCCCTTCAGGGCCTTGGGGGAAGGGAGTATATTTGCAACTCGAGGGGCAGTTATAAAGCTAGGTTCTTGCGTGTTACCAGCACTCTGGATTTGGGACTACCCCACAGAGTCCGCACGTGTTCTTAAAACTGTGATTTCTCCACTTCTTCAAAGCGTTGCTTAGTTTTTTGGTCTTTCTGCAACAGGCTGTTTTGGTCTTCCTCAAAAATGTCAATTTATTTTGCTTCCGGGTCTTTGATCTTGCTTTTGCCTTTGCTCTTCTCCCAGACATTTTCATTCCCGAGTTTTTTTTGATCAGTCAGGTCACAAGTAAATATCACTTCCTCAAGGAGCTTCTCTGTCAACCTTGTAATAAGTTTCTAACCCCCAATTTAATACTGTATTACAACATTTATCTTATTTCAAATGCTTTATGTTTATCTGCATTTTTAAAATTTATTTTTATTGCTTACATTTGGGGAACTCTATTTGATGTTCTAGAACTTTAGCTTCATTTTATATATTGTCGTATCCTATAGAACCATACACAGACAAAAATAAGTGTTCAATAAATATATAATTGAATAAACGTTGGGATTTATAGAGGCAAACATTTTTTTATGAGAGCTGTTGGATTTCTTCTTTTATAAAGCTTAACACAAATTGCTTTAGACATTAAAGTCATCTAATGCTTATTTTGATATCTTAAAATTTTTTAGCTTTTCAAAATTCTGCTTTTTTTTTCTTGAAATCCCCAGTAGATATAGTAACACATTTTTCCTATGTGTCTTTCTTACTTTACTTTTCTTTATTTACACTTTTATAGCTCACTCTTTATTGCTTCACTAGAGGCCCAGTGCATGGATTTGTGCATCAGTAGGGTCTCTCAGCTTAGCCTGTGCCCTCTCACAATCTGGGACCCGTCGGGGGATGTTGGATAGCTGGTTTTGGCCTGATCTCCACAGGCCTGATCCAGACAGAAGGGAGCCTGATCCTGTGCATTGAGCATCTGTCCCCTGGTGGTCTGAGGTCCCCTGGTGGTCAGTGCATGTCATAGCACTGGTCAACCCCCTATTTGGTTGTTCAGTTACTTAGGCTTTTATATATATATAGATCATTTAAACTATTCTTGTCAACGATCTACATGTATATTTGTGCATGTACATGCTGGCATTAGCTGTTCACAATTATTTCTTCTTTAATGCCATAATCTCTATCCTATAAAAGAGAATGTTTTAATAAAATAGTTATTTTGCCCAGCTGGTGTGGTTCAGTGGTTGAGCATTGACCTATGAACCAGGAGGTCACCATTCAAGGTCAGGGTACATGCCCAGGTTGTGGGTCTGATCCCCAGTAGGGCTGTGTAGGAGGTAGCTGATCAATGATTCTCTCTCATCATTGATGTTTCTGTCTCTCTCTCCCTCTGAAATCAATAAAATATATATAAAAAAATACATATATATTTTCCTCTGTGCCCCATAGATGGTAAGGAGTTAACATGAGAACTGGAACAAGGAGAAAAAAAAAATACTATATAGCGTATGTCAACAAATCTCAATTTCTGTCACAAGATTATACTCATGACACAAATTAAGCCCTGTATGGGTCTTCATTGCATTCCTAGGAGATGTTTTTTATGTAAACCTTAAGCACACTTTTTGATAGCTTGGTGTCTGACCTATTGTACATTTCATTTATAAACCTGAAAATTTTATGTTTGTGCCAGTATCCTAGGTATATAAAATATTATCCATTGTTACATGAAACAGATCAAAGGAACTTTAAAGGTTGTAGAATGGTAACAAAGCTTGGTAATTCAATGCTTATCATTACTCTGAGGAGCCCAGGGGAGTAAAGTATTGGGTTAAACATACAGTGAAATCCAGTTTTCCTAAATATGATATTACAAAAGTAGTGTGTACTATATATATCTGCCTCCATAAATTTCTTCTGTTTTCTGACTCATGAAACCAGATGCTTTTTTTTTTTTTATTACTAAGATCTAAAGACCAGGTGTGATCTCAGCAGTGTCCTGGACAAGCTGAGAAACAGTGGGTTAAATTGATAGTGTTTCAGTGTTTCTTTGAATGTCCAAACCATTCTGTGTTTTTTTTTTAGAACACTTGGGGAAGTTTTATAATAAAACTCTCTCCTCTCTCACCCTAAAAAGAGCCTGACCATTAAGAATCAATTGGCGGTATAATCAAAATCCCTCAAAAGAATGGGTGGCCATAGAGATGCATTGTTCATTCATTCCTAGTTATTAATGGGTCACAGTTTTTTTCCAAGCATGAGCTTGATGTTGAAATGTCTACAGTATTCCAGAGTCCAATGTTACCAGTCTTCAAAAATAGTAGTCAATGGAGTTGATAATCACTGAACATCATGAGAGTTATGAGAGATGAAGGATAATAACATAAGATCCCTTGTTCACGTGCTATTGCTTTATACTAGTCTCACTACTGGCTGGGTAATTTTCAGACTGCAGTTCTGGTGGCAATCTGATTACATAAAGAAAGGAAAAGTATCAAAGCATTTCATTGAAATTTATAGTTTAAACATCCCTTTCAAATATACATGTACACTTAGTATTTATAATAACATTATGAGATACATATCATTATTATTTCCTTGTTACTGATGAGTAAGATTAAACCAAAAGGTGTTAATAGATTTACCATCAGTCAGCTTACTAGACGGAGAAAACACTCAAACCCTAGTCTTACTTCCAATATTATATAGCTAGAGTGTATTTTCAGTACACAAAGCACATTTAATGCACTTTTTTTTGTCCATTAGCATTCTATCTATCTATCTATCTATCTATCTATCTATCATCATCATCTATCTATTTATCTATCTTCTATTATGCATATATTTTTGTGCATACAATTTTCATGTAAATTTTTCTTTGAGTATGTGGCTTTCACTGAAAGTCACCCATTTTCTCTGTGCATAAGTGGAAATGGAGGGAAGTATTCAATTTTTGACTGAATTCTACATTATTGGAGACTTTCATTAGTTGTCTTTTCCTAAATGATGGCTAGATTAAAAAAATAATATATAAGAAAATGTTTAACTTGTCATGCTTTTTATATGACATATAAGACTGGACTTTATAGATAAGTCTTAGGATTTGAAGACCTACATACCTAGGTATTTGTTCTATTTTAGATATGGTCGAAATCAGCATTCAAAATATGGAAGTATTTAAAAGCTAGTAAGCACAATTTTATTTTATGTTTTCAAGCACTAAAAATATTATAAAATTCAGAAGGTTTAACTTAGAGCACATTTTTATAATTACTTATTTAATATCTTAGTAATTTAGAGTACAGTATAGCATATCTATTGTTCTATGTAGTATTCCAAGTACACAGTGCATTTCTTAGTATATAATAGCAACTCAATAGATATTTTCAATATTTGTATGAGTTGAGAATATGTAAAACTCAAGTCCCACTGTAAAAACTTATGGCAAACTTATTTCAAGGGTGGCTGGTTAAGGCAAAGTTCAATAAAACAGAACACTTAACCATATAGCTTTGACTGTTTCAGATTTTGAACTAAACAACATTTCCATTTGTACTCATAAAAAGGAAACGGGATGCCAATCATATTCTAATTCCAGTGATTTCTAAAGTTTATTTCACATTATTCTGTAAAACCAAGTGCAATTCTTCAATATGAATGGTCTCAGCATTGATGTCATATTTAATGCTAATGAATACTCTGAAACAGTCTTGCGGGGAAGGCAGAAAGAAAGAAAGTCTAGAATAGAGAAAATTGTGTTTTTATTTATCTATGTTAGCTGAAAATAGATCGGAGAAATTTAGATTGCTTTTCCTCTAAATAAAGAGCATTCACACTTCTCTCCGCCCTGGAGCCACCACAGTTACTATAATTGCTAGAGGAAACCTGAAATATTAAACAATATTGGTATAGAAAATGTTTCCCTTTAAAGGACAATATATAATTCTTACAGTTAAATTATTATTTATAATTATTTTCCTTCAGGAAAGGGACTTCCTAACTCCTCTCTTGAATTTCTGAATTTATAAATCATATCCTATCAAAAGAAGCCAATAAAGAATATAGATTTATGAGTTAATTATTTTCCAAATATGTAGTTAAAAAAGAAAAGCCACAACATTCCTTTTTTTTTTAATGACTAGGCATTACAAAATCCCATGACCCTATGCCGACTCTGGCTAATTTGCAGCTTGGGGACCAAGAGAAGATGACAGCTGCAGGCAGTGTAGAGGGAAAACCACCTTGCAGCTCAGTTTGTCAAGTTGCAGCCTCTGGCTTTGACCTAGGGCCAGTACTCCTGGAGACATGATGAAGTGTGAAAAGTACTGGCAGGCATTTTAGATGAAAAAAGTTAGGCGGTGAGGGAAAATGGGGACCGGGAGAGATTAATATTTGTGAGGTTTATAGCAGAAAAGGCAAAGCAATAGGAAGTAAAGAAATCCCTGAAGGGAATTTCTTACAACAGCAGCAGATTAGAAACAGGACAGGCCTGAACAGGAAGCTCATTTTTCCAGCTGGAGTCTTCCCTACAAACCTGAGGTCAATTTGGAAAAGACAGACAAATGCCAAGCAAATGCCAAATCACGAAATTGTAACAGAATTTACAGTCACTCAGACATTCTGGGGAGTGGGGGGTGGGGGGGGGGGCAGGAAGAAAGAAAGAGAGAGAGAAGGAAGAGGGGATAGTGAAGAGAAAAAGGGATAAAATACAGTAGACTGTACCTGCATGCTGACCTTTGGACATTTTGGAAACAGAACAGAATAACATTCCTGCTGGGGAATGCAGATGTTATAGTTAGAAGAAAAAAAAAAAAAAAGTCTGAGGTGACTCATTCCAGATATTTTCAAAATTTATAGCCATAGGAAATAAACTTCAAACAAATGCATATGCAGAATCCCCACATGGATGTCCCAAAGCTGATCTGACTTAAGGAAGAGGGGGTAGATTTTGACCTGTGTGTATTCACCTCAACTCCTGCCTGGAGGGGGACTTCTGGGCACTTAGGGAATCTGTAAGACTTTTCAAAATCTTTGAAAGCAAGCTGGTCTAACCTACTTTTTCATGCCTTAACTTGAGGAAACCAAGCCCATGATCTCAGGGCCTGTAGAGGTATATCCTGAGGGCCTACACTTTGCAAGGCTTTGTCCCTGTTTCCTGAGGCCCTTGAGTTCTGGAACTTTCTGGAACTCTCTGCTGGAAAAGCAAGTCCTCAAATTCACTTCATCCAGTTATGAGTGGCAGTTACTCTCACTCCTTCAAGATGGACATAAGACTGGTGAGCTCCACCTTTACTCTGGTAGACAGAGAGGGAGGATCTTTCCTTCTCAAAGCTGACACTCTCACCAGGATGATGAATAAGGTGGACATGGTAGAAAACGAGGCTTCCTTTGCCTGCAACTCCATCTTGGAGCTTTCTGCCATAGATGAGGTTTTCCATCAATTTTCCTCGGCCTCCCAACCTGTGGTAATGACACCTTTCATGATCATTTCCAGCAACTTCCCTGTCCCTGCCAGCTTTCAGCAATGGCAGCTTCTACTGGCATGCATCAACTTTGCTTCAGATGCTCAAGTGAGCAGCTATCACTTCCTTCTCTGGTAGGGGAATGGTGGCCCACCATCCCTGAGCAGCTGGAGAAAAAAATTCTTCAGCCCCGAGTACCACCTCTTCAGTGTCTCTCTTAGAAGCAGTTCTGTGAAGACTTTTGTCCACAGTTCCCTTGCTGTACAACTCTTTCAATGAATGCATTCAGAATCCATCTATTCCACTAGGAAGGCACATGTGTATGTATGCACATATTGATGTTATTTTTTTCCCCTTTAAACTTATTTTCATATTGAATTCTGAACTTGCTGGTAGAAGTGCTGGGTAAGTTGTCTCCATTTTCTAAAAATGTGATCTCAAGAAAACCATAAAATCTCAAAGAAGCTCATGCCCCTCATTTGTTCCAAATGAAAATAAATCCTAATGGGCTCCAGAGCCACTGGAAACCTTAAATAAAGTTAGAGGAACGAGAATGTGCTTTGCAAGCTGTAAATTATAATTCTAATATAAGACTGTATAAAAACTACAATCACAGTAGCATCAATCTATTTCCTCTGCCTCGATTTTCTTCCTCTTAAGGATCACATTATAACAAAACAAAACAAAAAAAACAACAACATTTTTTGAGGGAGGATAGTTAAGCTGAAGACTCTAGCGATACCTAAACTGAGACAGTAGGCTACTTGGCAAAATTCCTCAGTTTTTCTTCATCTACCTTCCATGTACATGGAGGCAATTACTTGGAAATACTGAATAATAAGAATACTTCCCTAGCCTGGCTGGCATGACTCAATGGTTGTGGGTAGACCTATGGATCAAGAGGTCATGGTTTTCATTATAAACTGGTGAACAAAAATAGATACAGAGGCAGAGCAGCATCAAACAGACTGTCAAATTACAGCAACAAGGACAGGGAGGGTTGGTAACAGATCAGCCAAAGGACTTTTATGCATGCATTTAAGCATAACCAATGGACACAAAACATGGGGGGAAGGGCAGGGGAAAAAACAGATATATGTACTAATCCTTGTAAAACTGTATGTAATAAATAAATGAATAAAGATAAATTCTGAAAACTGCTAAAAAAAAAAAAAAAAAAAGTCATGGTTTTATTCCCAGTCAGGGCACATGCCTGGGTTGCGGGCTTAACCCCCAGTATGAGGCATACAGGCAGCAGCTGATCAATGATTCTCTCATCATTGGTGTTTCTCTCTCTCCCTTCCTTTCTGAGATCAATAAGGTTTTTTTTTTTTTTTAAAAAGAATAGTTCCCTAGATAGTCCATAGTTTCCTATGTAAAAGATACTGAGGTGAACAATTTGGGGAAACTTAAGAGAGCCCAACGTCTTTTTGTTAGTGAATGAAATCATTGATAATCTGAACTTAAAGTTTTCAGTGTTTATCTTATCATTTACATGTGTCCATGAAAGAATTTGTGTTATTACATGTAATTTCACCAAAAAGTTTCTATTTAATTTTTTACTATATGTAATTACAAGATACAAACCCAGGAGATATTAAGTTTGAATTGCAGATTTAGTGTAAGTATGTCTCATACAATATTTGAAACCTACTTACCTCTTCTCCTTTGCTCCAACTCTCTCCAGCATCTCTGTCTCTCAGTGGCTTAATCCGGAATCAAATCCTTCACATCTTCACTCCTTTATCAATCACAGCAGTCTTCTGATTAGATGTGCTTTACATTTCTCTTTCTTTCCTCTCCCACTGGTGCTTCTCTGTTAGAGATCACCATTACCTCAGACATTGATAGCAACAGCAGCAACTAAATTAGTTTTCCTGCCTCCAGTTCTCCAGGTAACCCTACAGCAATCTAAATGCTATTTGACTGCAAATTTAGTCATGTAAACCAGAAAGTTAGCTCCATGAAACCAGGGCCTTGCTCTTTCTTTCTTACTTCTATATCCCTAGCGACTTAAACATTGATTCATTCTGTCAACAAATATTTATTGAGTGTCTAAATTTTATGAAACCATGTTCTAAACACTGGAAATTCAATATAGAACAAGACAGAAAAGGATTCTGTCTCTTATCTAAGTGAAAGACAACAGGCCCAGACAAACAAAATAAATAAGAGTATAGGTACTGATAAATGCGATGACAAAATAAAACTTGCAGTGTGACCAAATGTGGCCGATGGGGCCAGCTGGCTTGGCTCAGTGGAGCATCAACCTATGAACCAGAAGGTAGTGGTTTGATTCCTGGTTAGGGCACATGCCCAGATTGCGGGCTGGATCCCTAGTGGGGGGCATAAAGGAGGCAGCAGATCAATGATTCTCTCTCATCATTGATGTTTCTATCTCTGTCTCCCTCTCCCTTCCTCTCTGAATCCAGAAAAATAGATTTTCTTTTGAAATGGCCAATGGGCTGCCTTAGATAAGGTCAAGGAAATCTCCTCGGAGAGAGCGATGTAAATGAATGGCTGTCACTCACCTCCTTCTAACCGTTCTGTGGGTCCTCACTGTCTTCATGTGAGAGATAAAGCCATGGTTTTTCTGGTTATTATCTCTCAATTTGTAAAGCTAATCTTTAGCCACTTCTGAGCACGTTGTATAATTCAGCCAATTGAATTTCAGTTCCTCTTACACAGTGGTTCTCACACTTTAGCTAACACTGGAATCACAGGGAGGGCTTGTTAAAACACAAATTGCTGGCCTTCGCCTGGGGGGTTTCTGATCCATTAGATCTGGGCTGGATATCTGACACATTGTTCGCAGGGGATACCAGCACTGCTGGTCCAGGGAGAAGCTCTGAGAACTCTCACATAACCACCTGAAGTTGTCCTTCACTATCTTGTTTCCAGCCTCCCTATCCTTTGTGTATTTTTGGTGTTATTGGCTCTGACTCGTTCTTAAGTCTCAGTATACTTTTATCTCCTGTGAGGACATTTCTCAGATATAGTTGTTGTTTTTTCATCTGTGCCATGCCAGCACAGTCAAGGGTTTGGTGAGCCTGAGGCGGGGCTGGAGGGCACTGGAGGATTAAAGAAAAGACAAAGAGCCCTAACCGGTTTGGCTCAGTGAATATAGAGCATTGACCTGCGGACTCAAGGGTCCCAGGTTCAATTCCAGTCAAGGGCATGTACCCTGGTTGTGGACACATACCCAGTGGGGAGTGTGCAGGAGGCAGCTGATCAATGTTTCTCTCTCATCGATGTTTCTAAGTCTCTATCCCTCTCTCTTCCTCTCTGTAAAAAATTAATAAAATATATATTTTTTTAAAAAGACAGACAAAGAGAATATAGCTGGGTCTAGGTGGATCTCCTGTGCCTGGATGAGGCCACAGAGAAGGATCCACCTAGCAAACTGAGCCTTTATTTTATAGTCAGAGAAAAACAAGGTAGTGGTCAACATAGTTACAATGTTCTTGTGAGTTTCACTTGCTTTGGCAGCACTTGCTGCATCTCCCACAGCCATTAGTTACCTAGGAAGGATCTAGGGGCAGCCATAAGATTAAGCTTAATTACGTTAAGAGGGCTCTGCCCTCTAAACTGGGACTTGTTTGTGGCTCTGCCACAAGTCAATCCAAGGCTTAACTTTAGAGCCGCGCCCTATATTCATCTCTGTCCGATGCTCTATAGAGTTATACTGTACCCCAGTCTTATCACATTATAATTTCCTATTTCCTTTTCTGTATTATCCCATTCACACCTCCTTGTCTATTTTTACTAGCATATCTTCATGGCTTATCACAGTACCTGAACTTTTTAAAATATAATTTTTATTGATTTCAGAGGGGAAGAGAGAGGGAGAGAGAGATAGAAACATCAATGATGAGAGATAATCATTCATCAGCTGCCTCCCACATGCCCCCACTGACGATTGAGACCGCAAACCCGGCATATGCACTGACCGGCAATCAAACCATGACACTTTTTAATCCTTTTTATTCAAGAAATATCAGTGCTCTAATGACAGCTAGTCTGGTCAAGTGATTTCTTGCATAAGCTTTGTGAGTATAGTAAATAATTAGATTTGAGAAAGGCACAATGACACGTAATAGATGGTTCTTAAAAGAACATGAAGGAATAATTTTCATTAAAAGAGTGATTTTTGAATTTATGAATTAGTTTTCAAGAAAATAGTATCTCTGTTTCTTTTTCTACCTCACCTTGAAAAAGTGGCAAAGTATTTTCTTTCATTGATATAAGCTATGAGGGGTAAAGGTAGCTGTCTCTAAGTCTGGATAAATTAAGGAGATTCAAATCATTTTTTTTTCTAAACAAATATTATAGTGTTTCCTTTACCCCATTAAAAAGTATCTCCTTCCATGCATTTTGTATTCACAGAATCCTGAAACAACAGAGGCAGTTAACAAAAGAATATTGTTATTGAGCCATGGAAGAATAAGGGCTGTTAAGCTTTTTGTGAGATTTTCTTGGAGGGCAAATCATTTATGATTAAAAAAAAATAAAATTGTACATTAGTCACTAAAGGCAATGGGTTAATAAAACTGGAGGAGCAAAACCTTTTGCTCAGTGGATAGAGCATCGACCTGCAGACTGAAAGGTCCCAGATTCAATTCTGGTCAAGGGCATGTACCTTGATTGCAGGCACATCCCTAGTAAGAGGTGTGCAGGAGGCAGCTGATTAAAGTTTCTCTCTCATCGATATTTCTAGCTCTCTATCCCTCTCCCTTCCTCTCTGTAAAAAATCACTAATTTTTTTTAAAAACTAGGGGAAAATAGTACCAAAAATTCCATCTTGGTTATTACTTAATCACAAGAAAATAACAAACAATATAGATTGTGTGATAAATTTGAGATAAGAAATCTTCCTGAATATCTAATTACTTATCTTTTCAGTTTTCTTTTCTGTAAATGACAGTGCATCCTATTGTTATCCTATATAAGCCTAATATGCAAATCGACCAGTGGAACAGCCAGTCGCTATGATGCACACTGACCACCAGGGGGAAGATACTCAATGCAGGAGCTGCTCCAGCCCACAGGCCACAGGCCAGCAAAGGTGGGTGCCAGTGTGGGCCTCCCCGATCTCCTCACCGGTCGCCCTGTAGAGGGAGGCAACTAGAAGCAGCAACGGGCGGCGAGGCAAGTGAGAGGGTGACACAACGCAAGGCCAAGGAGCTGGCTCCAGGATGGTAATGGTGGGAGCCAGCCCAATCACCCTGCAGTCACCCCAGAGAGGGAGGCGACTAGAAGCAGCAATGGGTGGTGGGGCCAGTGAGCAGGAGACACCAGATCAGCCAAGGCAGGTGTGAGCCAGAGACCCCAATCACCCCACCAGTCACCCCACAGATTGGCCCTGATCACTAGCCAGGCCCAGAGAGTCCTACCCATGCATGAATTTCATGCACTGGGCCTCTAGTGGTCTAATGAAAACCCAGGGGCTAACATACATTTTTGGCTAAAACTGAGGTTGCCAGTAGGGGAATTAAAGTAGAAGAGAGAAAGAGGTGAGTTTAGAATTTAAATGGGAAAAATTGCTTCTCCAAGATGGCATGCATTTAGAACAAACAATGAATTTGATCTGAGTTGGGAATTCAAACTGTAGGATCTTTAAGGGATTGCTAAAATCCCAGTGCCTACATTTAAGAAATCTATTTTCCACCTTGGAGATTTAGAAATAAAAATTATATGTCAGTAGAGGACTGGAGATAGGGCTTTTTGGCTTCTGGGAAGTCTTGAATGAGTCACTTAATGTCATATGAGAAATAGGTGTTAGTCCTACAAAATCCATCATGCTATAAAAGCAAAGCAATGCAAAGGACCTTTAAAAGTCAACCTAGGCATCCTCTGTCTGCACACATGCCAATTTGAAAATAATTCCAGGCCAGTTTTATAAGGCCCTGATAAATATTTCCCATTTCATTAGGAATCTGGTATTGTATTTAGTATTCACTGTCAGCAAAGTCTTCTTTGTGTATTATTTAAATCCCTTCTGTTTGTGTTTCAGTCTCTCTCCTTCCTTCCTTCTTACCTTCCTTCTTTCCTTTCTTTCATTCTCCCTTTCTTCCTTCTTTTTTTTTAAGTTCTGTCCTTCATAGAGATGGAGAATACCTACTCATCATAAATTATGTCTCCATCTTTTATATAATTAGTAAATAGTAATTTCTTTCTAGTTGAATAATTTTGGTGATTCAATAACCTTAGTCTTTAAACCTTTTGCAAAGCCTAATTTTTTCTTACCTAGACATCAGTCTTCTGCTCCACTGTTCTTACATAAATCAAAGCTTCACTTTATTCCTTATGCTTTGAATTGGTGAGATAGGGTTTTTCATACAGAATTGATTAGTGACTAAAATTATTAAGCATCTTAACCATCTCTCACTATTAGTATTCAAGTAAAATGATTAGTGTTGAAAAATTAGAAGAAAAACGTATAAGCAAAGAGAAATTCCAAATTCCACTACTCAGTGGTTTTCAATTGTAAATACTAGTATTTTGCTTTTTAATAGACTGTTTCCTCTCTAAATTATGTGTTTTATATATCATGATTGTCTTTTCATATTCATGAAATGATATCTTAGAAGAGTATGTGTTGCAGAATTATTTATCAAGTCAATCTGAATACAGTAGTAAAGCAGACATATAAATATATAAGAAACTAAATTATAATGTACAAAGTAATATAATATTGATATGGTAAAATTCTTGTGTAACAAAGCAGGACTTCATTTTTAAAAAATAATCCAGGAAAAAAGGGGATGATTCTACATAAATTGATAGCATTTTAGTTACTAGAGGACAAACATAAACTCCTTTAACAAAAACCAATAAATACAAGAAAGTCATCACATAGGCACTCAAGTATAAGAAAATTGGGTTTGGATACAGCAGCTGGTGCAAGGAATGCAAAGCTTATGACTCAAGCTTTCAAGGAGGAGAACTATTTATGCTTTCTCACTTTTCCTCCTTTCTTTGCATCATTAAAAACAGTCCATGATACCAGAGGGAAAAGGATGGGGGAAGTAGAAGATAAAGGGGGGCATTAAAGGGTGACAGAAGGTGACTTGACTTAGGGTGCTAAACACCAGTACAATATAGAGATGAGCTATTATAGAATTGTATACCTAAAACCTGTTTAATTTTATTAACCAATATCACCAGAATAAATTCAATAAAAGATTTAAAATATATCCTATCTAATAAAAGGGTAATATGCAAATTAGGCATCACACCATCACAAAGATGGCCACCCCTATGGTCATAAGATGGCGGCACCCATGGCCACATCCTATGTAATAAAAGAGAAATATGCAAATTAGGCATCACTCCATCACAAACATGACCACCCCCACAGCCACAAGATGGCGGCACCCAATCCAGCTCAGCCTTACCACTGAAGTGGTCAGGGTTGTTAGCCAGGCAGGTGGCGGGGGTGATGGAGGACCCAAGGGGCAGAAAAAGCAATCAGTGGGGGCTTGGGGTCCCCTGCCCAGGCCAGAGGCCTTTGCCAGAGGCCTCAGGCATGAACAAGGGCAGAGCCAGTGATCAGAAGGGGCAAGGGCGATGCCAGTGATAGGAAGGGTATGAGGGTGCCCTACCCAGGCATAAGGCCTGGGCCAGAGGCCTTAAACCTGGGCAGGGGCAAGGCCGGAGATTGCAGGGGCCTGGGTTCCACAGAGCCAGCTATCAGAGCAGCAGGGGCCTAAAATTGCAGGGGTCTGGGTACCGGTGGAGCTGGCAAAGCAGAGGTCTTGGGGTCTCCTGCCCAGGCCTGCAGCCTTGGCCGCAGGCTACAATGGGGCAAGGGTGGATTTGGCGATGGCAGAGGCCTGGGGGTACAGGCCTGGACAGGAGACCCCCAGGCCTTTCCAATCACCAGCTCCACCCCTGTCCCACTGCAACCTGTGGCCAAGACTACAGGCCTGGGCAAAGGACCCCCAAGTGGTCAGTGTGTGTCATAGTGAACAGTCATTCCCAGTTGTTCTGCTGTCAGGGTCAATTTTCATATTACCCTTTTATTATATAGGACAAAGGCCTGGTTCACAGGTGGGGGTCAGCTGGTTTGCCCTGAAGGCTGACCAGGCACCCTTGTGGGTGGGGGCTGTGGGGGTGGTCATGTTTGTGATGGAGTGATGCCTAATTTGCATATATAAATTTATATATATAAATTTTTTTTTCACAGATCTTCCACGGTCAAGCTAGTCTTAGACCTCAGAAGATGGCTTTAGTCTCTTTCTCTCAAACAAGTATAATTGTAGGATGCTATGCAAACATGAAGTTAATAATGGGACTATTACAGGGGACACTCAGTGACAAAGTAGAATGATTTTAAAAATACTTAACCTTTTGTTTCTGGACTAAGTTCAAAGATAGTAAAATAAAAACACTATTTCAATTCCAAGATTCACTTATGTCTGATGCCTGTAAAACTATTAAAGTTCTCTGAGCCTCAAAGACCTCTTTCAATAAATGGAAGTGGTAATAAGACCTAATTACATAGGAAAATTAAGATATCTATGGTGATATTTTAAGTCCAGTTGGTTCACTTAAATTCCATAACATGTTAGGTATCAAGATTGTCTCTTCTTTCTCCCATCCTCACACATGTGTCCAGGTAATTTACACAGTCATCCAGGAATTTCCAAGTGTCCGTGGTATTTGGTAAATCAATAATACAGACAGATATATTATAAAGAGATAAAATAAGTTTTGCTTCCTTTTTTTAATATATATATATATATATATATATATATTTTTTTTTAAGAGAGGAAGGAAGAGTGACAGAGAGTTAGAAACATCCATGAAAGAGAAACATCAATCAGCTGCCTCCTGCACACCCCCTACTGGGGATGTGCCTGCAACCAAGGCACATGCCCTTGACCAGAATCGATCCTGGGACCTTTCAGTCTGCAGGCTGACGCTCTATCCACTGAGCCAAACTGGCTAGAACAAGTTTTGCTTCTTACAAAATTCCTGGACATCTATCTGATTGACAAATTAGCTAAGTATTTCTAATTTTGATAATTTTATAAGAACTAACCTAACTATAAATTACAAGATGATGATTTGATACATATATATATATTGTGACATGATCACCACAAAGTTAGCTAACACCTCCATGATGTCACATGACTTTTTGTGTGTGTGTGGTGAGACATTTAAGATCTATTCTCTTAGTAACTTTTAATTATATAATACAGTATTTTAATTAATCACCATGCTCTATATTAAATCCCCCAGGCGTATTAATCTTACAGCTGGAAATCTGTACCCTTCGGCCAACATTTTCCTATTTTTTCCCACCCACAGCCCTGAGCAGCCATCATTCTACTTTTCGTCTGTCTGTGCATTCTTCAGGCATGAGGAGCAGATGTCACACATCTTTAAGTAGAGTAGTTTTATTTTCCTGTTTTTTTCCTCCTTGGGTCCTCTTGAGCTGTAGCTCAAGTTTTCTCCTCTTTAGATTCTTCTCTAACTCACAGATTCTACTCTTCTCAAAGCCTATGTTTGACTCAAAGGAGTTTGATTGTCACTTACTTTCAGAAACCCTGCTGGAACAAAACTTCAGAACTGAATCCAAAGTATTATCCCTTGTGCCTTCTCAAAGAATGTGTTCTTGCCACTTGCTTGCACATTGTCACATGCAGCTAACAGAAAATGTTAGGTTTATTGATGGTGTTTCCATGTGAGGCCGGACACTATATGCTCTCCTCCAGGGAGACCACAGTAGAAAGATTGTGCTGTCTTCTGAAAAGTCCAAAGCCGAGAGATGCCAGTGAACGGCAGAGGCCAGTATGCGATGCGTGCCTACTCGCTGTCACAGTATTTCACGTGATTTACCTGCATCCTACCATCTAATTCTCACAACCCACCAGAGGCAGTGTGATTAATATAAACATTCAGAAATGTGGCACATTGAGGAAAAGGGGAAGTCAAAATGCAAGACAAAGCTGAACCTGATCCAGCCAGATTCAGCTCTGTGGGTCCTTTCTGTGGAAAGTTGCTTCCATAATAGAGAGAGAACTATAGCCCTGGCTGGTTTGGCCCACTGGATAGAGCGTCAGCCTGCGGACTGAAAGGTCCCAGGTTCAATTCCGGTTGAGGGCATGTGCCTTGGTTGCGGGCACATCCCTGGTTGGGGGTGTGAGGGAGGCAGCTGGTCGATGCTTCTCTCTCATCAATGTTTCTAACTCTCTATTCCACTCCCTTCCTCTCTGTAAAAAATCAATAAAATATATTTTTTTTAAAAAGAGAGAACTATATTGCAATGTAAAGAGACACTGAAAGTTAAAGGAAGTGGGGCAAAGGAGTTACAGAACACTTCCCCAGGTAACTCTCAGCAGCATTATATATTTATCTACTGATCCCATTGAGTAAGACCTACTTGCCCACGTATTCATATACCTGGCCTGCTTCTCTGGAGCTTTAGCCCTCTTAGGAGACATGATAATCATTTAAAAGGTTGTTTTCCAGGTATATTTTCAGATATGCTATGTGCCGGGCCATTGGACTCACAGTCTGACAGAAAGCATATACCAGGATAAATTTCAGGTGTGCTATGTGCCGGGCCATTAGGCCCAGGGTCTGACAGGGAGCATATACCAGGATACATGTAAAACGTGTCTACGAATGAACCGCTGTTAGGGTTACAGGGGTCTCTGCTGTCTGGCTCACCGCTACATTTAAAAAGCCATGGCTAGCTTCTCCTCTGAGCCGCTATTTTCCGATTTCAGCTGGAAATAAATGGCATCAACTTTCTATTATCATGCTCAGTGCAAAGCAATGTGGATTTTATTTTATGATGGGAATGTCTGGTAAATATCCTTCTCACTCCTGCTGCAGCAGGGATCGTCTATATCTCCTCTGTGTTTCAAATGCATTTGTTTTGGTAAGTGAATCATCAGAAACAAATGACTCTTTTAACACAAAACTGCCTGAGAGTTGAACTCAGGATGTGTCAAAGCCTTTCATCTTATTTAAAGGTATCTAGTGGAACCTCATAAAACAGTGGGCTCTATTTATCTTTTTTATTTTTGACTCATAGGAAGTACACCTTAAGACACAAGGATGTTCATGTCCTCGTTATTTTTCAAAGGAACCTGTTTGCAAGTGAAAACTGCATGTAAAAGTGCCTATTACATGTTGAAATTTTATGATATAATCCTTGCTTACAGTTTGGTATTGGACTTAACAATGAGGCCTAACCACTGTATATGGAAACAGGTATGAAGACACTTAAAAATGAGGCTGTAGGCCTAACTGGTTTGGCTCAGTGGATAGAGTGTTGGCCTGTGGACTGAAGGGTCCCAGGTTCAATTCCGATCAAGGGCATGTACCTTGGTTTTGGAGACATCCCCAGTAGGGGGTGTGCAGGAGGCAGCTGATCAATGTTTCTCTCTCATTGATGTTTCTAATTCTCTATCTCTCTCCTTTCCTCTCTGTAAAAAATCAATAAAATATATTTTAAAGATAACATTTTTTTTAAACAATGAGGCTATAGGTCATCAGTTCTCTGTAGTAACTAAAAGTTCTCTCCCTTCTGAAAACAAATACAACTGCATTCTAAGCTACCTGATCACTGCATTCTAAATTACCTGATTAATACTTTCTTGAAAATACTAATGCTACTATTATGTATATGATAATAATAGAAACAAAATTTTTAAAAAGCACTTGTGAACTTGAAACTAAATAATATCGAAAGGAAAAACTTCACAGGTTGATTCCTAAATGTTTGTCCTTCATCTTCCACATTATCCATTCCATATTCGTTACATTAGTGCTCCATGTATGAGTGTATACATGTACATATACACATACACACATATATATCTTCCCTTCTGCACATCTTCTAGTAGCAGAGTTTTCACAATTGTAAACTGTTAGAATTAAGACCATTTTAAATTTGAATTTAGGCCATTTTTGTTTCCTTGTTTTGTTCATGTTTCTTTTTTGGAGTTCCCTACAGCACCTACACTACGGACTTCTGGAAGAGAAGGTTGCTTCTTCTAGACTGAATTGTCACATGTCCACATGGAAAACACATGATGGATTTACTTAAGAAAAGTCATATGTCATTTTATAGCAGAATGTGAACTCACAGAATATTTTGACCCACAGTTCATAGTTACACACGGTTTAACTTTGTGGTGCCACATTGACAATGTGCTCCTTGTGTAGTTGACGTAACATCCCAAGTGGTTCTCAACAATCAGCTCTTGTATGACACAAACACACTTTAAGGAACATAAAGACGTTTCTGCTCCTAGTCCATTATTCCCTTGTGATAAACTGATCGTGATAAACCAATCATGATAAACTGATTCCCTAAATAAATAATTTTTCATTATCATGAATTTATCTGTGGATGCCATACTCCAAGACCTCCAGTAGGTGCCTGAAAGGCAGATAGTACCAAACACTACATATGCTATAATTCTTTTTCTATAAATCCATATCTATGATAAAGTTTAATGTATAACACAGGCACAGTAAGAGATTAACAACAATAACTAATAATAAAATTGAACAATTATAATAATATACTGTAATAAAATTTGTGTAAATGTCATCTCTCTCATTTTCCTGTAATTTTATAATGTTCAGTCCAAATCTATTCCTGAACCTATGTCACCATCCCTTAGTTGAAGTAAATGTCTTGGTGTCACATGTTACAGGGAATCCCTTGCTGCCATCTTCTTCTTGGCTCAATGCTTTCTGACACAACACATCCATGTCAATTGGAACATGTTTTCTGTTTCTGTCTTCCACCCACAAATGTAATGTTTTTACCATCTTAACTGAGCACTTAAGTACTGTGAAGTGTGAGGTGCACCAGCAAAACTAGGCAAGATTGCTTTCTCTGTCTTCACAATATCACAGATAGAAGATTTGTTCTTATGGCACATTTTAGCAACCTCAGCATACACTTTTTTTTCGTATCAAGTTGAGAACTTCCACATTTCTTACTTAAATGAAGCATTTTTGCCTTTTCTTTGGAATATTGGAATTGCCAGCATCGTTGCTCTTGTGCTGTAGGGCCATTATTAAGTAAAATAAGGATGATTCAGGTCCGGGGCAGGACAGCATGAGATATTATTATGCTGCTCAGAATTTTCACTATTTAAAACTTACGAATTATTTATTTCTGGACTTTACTATTTATTATTATTCAGACCATTGTTGACCATGTGTAACTGAAATTGCAGAAAGTGAAACCACAGATAAGGGTGACTACTGTATTAGGATTGTAATGAGAACCAAACAAAATGTTCACCTTTAAGTTACAGGGATATATAGCTTGAAGGATACAAACATGCAAAATGAGTGTGTCACCTAAAAGACCTATATTGGTTAGCCTTCGGCCTCCAGATCACTTCTTCCCTCTCCGCCCCCCCCCCCAACCCATTATCTGTGTAGTTAGGCCTCTGTATTCCCCTTTTTCCTTTCTTTGACACAAGTTTGAGCGATTAACTCATGTTTCACTTGATTTCTTACAGTTGATTCTCCTCTTTTGGAAAACTGCTCAATGCAGTTAAATTATTGGATCATTATCTGGTAAATATGCAGGCCTGAAAACTTGCTTTTGTCATCACACTAGAACAATCCCACCTGCTCCTCGCAGCCTCCCTCTAACCGAGATTACCTGATTGATAAATAAAACTAGAATGCCAGTCCACTTGCTCTAGGCATGCAACTATAACAAAACGCCAATACTTATGTCTAACATAAAGATAGCCAAAGCCAAAAATTAGCTACAGAATCATTGATGAACATAGAATGAGAATAAAAAGACGGAATGAAAGTTAAGTAGCACTGGGCAAAATTTAAATAGCAGAGTATAGTCAGGGGCTCTTTGATTCAACAATCCAATCTGGAGCAAGCACTAGCTGTGAAGTCCTAGACAAATTAAATAACTTCTCTACACTGTCACATGCTCATTAGTAAAATGAGAGTGGGGATAGTATGTTACCTCCTATCAAATGCTGCAGCACGTGAAGTACTTACGACAGTGACTAGCCTACGCTGTTTCATCCTATTAGGCGTGCAATCTCCCAATGAGGATGGATGAACTATCACAGTTAAAGGCTTTTAACGAAGGTGGCTTCTCTCCTAGCCACTCATTGCCACCAGGCCTCTGCTTTTATTGTGTTTCCAGAGCTGACCATGATAATTTTAAGTTACACATTTTCCTTTCTTTTTTAATTCGTTTTAGACATGTTAGTCACTTTTTGCATGTCCATGAAATATTCTGCCTCTTGAAGGTAATCATCCAGATCTGCTGCAAGCTACTCAGCACTGGAGTTTATAGTTTAAGTCTTAATGCACAACTATATTACCCCAGTTTCTATAAAACCCAGTGTTCACACAGGTGATAAAAACATTTGGGTAGAGTCATCTGATGTCAGTACAGAGTTTAGAACAGAAAATAAGCTGTGGGAAAAACACTACCACAGAACCTGGAGAAAATTCATTTCAGATCAGTGAAGAGCCCAGTCGGTACGTCAGTGATTTGCAAGGATAAAATGCAAAAACATCCAAACAAACAAACATTATAATTCTCTTAGTCTCTCTTGTGTTTTTTTTCCTGGCCAAATTATTGAGCACAGGTGTCTTTGCCATAAGTCTGACCTTTTTATTGTATATTATTCACATTTGCCAGTTGGATTTGAGTAGTAAATATATTACTTGTCATAAGCAATAAAGCTCTATGTCAGATCTCTTTTGAAAATGTTTTTAGGTTTTAAAATGTGGATGACAGATTTCTTGTTAGATTTAATTTATAGGAAAAAAATTGGACATGTATGGCTTAAGGGAATTCCATAAGTCATACCCAAGGTACTCCTGAGCCCAGGGTTTCAGGGTCCAAACTCTCACACTGAGGCACAGTAGATTTCCAAAACATCCACTTCAGTGACTGCTTTGCCTTCAAGTCCTGACTAATCGTTCCTGAAATTGAGGACTAAGACCCTGTCAAATGTAGACGCATTGACCAGTTGTGCTCTCTGGGAAAATACTTGATAATTATTCTCTCCTCAACAAAACACAGGTAGGTGATGATAGATAGATGAAAGACAGATAAAATTTTAATTTTAAAATTTACAATTATATATGGCAAAATCCACTCTCTCAACATTTTGATTTTATATAATTGTAGAGGAAGAGCTTCTCGTCCACTCTTCTCCACGTCTACTACTGCACAGTCCTTATTTGACATTCCAGGCTTCAGATGAGTGAGATGAAATTCGGAGAGTTTAGAGAATTAGATCCAAACCTCTCAGGGAACAGAGAAGTCAAGCTTCGAAAGCAGGTTTTCTACCTTTGTGCTCAGTGTGTTGTTGTTTTTTCAATTCATTCCATTTTAAAGTACATATATTTGCATAAAAACACATATTTTTACTTTAGACAGTGTTTATAAAGTAATAGTTGTGGAAGAAGGATAAAGGAATATATTGTGGTAGGGATATTAGCAAAAATATTGAACAATTTTGAAAATCAGAAGTGAAGATGAATGAGAATATGAAGCTTCCTAAATAAAGAGCTCGTGGGCTTTGGAGGGGGCACTAAAGGAGGAAATTAGACAGGGAATAGACTTGTAAGAACTCTCAGCACGGCTTCTGAGAAATCAGACTTCACGAGGGTGATCACTCAAGGATAAGAATGGAAACACAGCAGGCGACAAACTGAATGAGACACGCCAAGGCTGTGAGCTATCGCAGTGACTCTGCGATGCTGTGTGTATGACCAGGTCCTTTAACTTCCCAGGAAATTAAAATCAAGGTATAACTACCATTTGCTTATTTTAATTGCCACTTGGGGCCCCATGTAGTCCTTGGTGGGATCACTGTATAACATATATAAAATCAGTTATAAATCCAAGTTGCCTATCATTTGGGGGTACAGAAATTCATCGGAACTTGTTTTAGGAAAGACAAAAATAATTTTTACGTCACTTTACTTCTATCAAGCAAAATTTAAATTGAAAATACCTATCTAAATCCACTGCTCAGGAAAATGTAATCATTTTGAATCACCGAGGCTACTGTGTGATAGAAATTAACGGGTGTCTCCTTTCGATTGTGTCATTTAGATCAAAGCAAGGCTGTGATGGAAGTTTCAAAGGGTTTCGCGTGGAAAACTACACGAGGGAGAAAATGACTTTCACAAAACCAAATGGTGAAAGAGAAAGTGGAAGGAACATGATGTTTCCATTTGCTACATAGTCCTGTTGGGTCCCTTAGGTGCTAGCAACCTGATCCTCAGTCTTCCCTCCTGGTTCTGAAATGCAGCTGTTGAAAGCTGTGATCAGCCAGCACCCGTTTGCTCTCTACACTGTTTTTGGTTGGTTTTCTCTCTGCAGGCACACTCAGCTGCAGCCTCCCAGGCACCCGCCCCAACCGGTCCTGTCCCAAAGAGTCCTGTATAAGATGCTGAAAGTGCATATGTTCTCTCCATGGAGGTGGGAGCAAACGAATCTATTCAGGGAATATTGTAACATTATTGTGAATGAAAGAAATGTTTTCTTCCCGTCTGTGGGTTCATCTGTGAGAAATAGAGGAAACATAAACATGGAAGCCCATTAATATATTTTCAAATATTATTCCCAAGTGTTTTGTGACAAATGTGCAAGTTGATGGAACTAAATGGCTCATTTTGGAAAACAATCTTGGTCTGACACTTCTAGGAACTTAATTTTACCTATGTGTAATGTGCAAATATTCTTATTTAAGGGGGACATCACTCTTGCATATTTCAATTTATTTTGACTATGGATAATTTATTAACTATTCATTTAAATGGACTTAAAATAAGGTGGAAAAAGAAAATATAGTGATTTTGCTCAGTTTTCACTTATTATCACAAAATCAGTTGCTGCCACTTTGACTTCTGTGGCCTGTGCATGTGATGAATATTTATGCTGTTTTGATGTGAGTATAATTTTTATTGTACACGGGTGGGAAGAACATGGATTATTTCTACCACATAACTTGATGCATGGAATTCAGAAAGCTGCCTAAAGTCTTGAGTCTCAGTTTCCTCATAAAATTATTTTTAACATTGCCTTTTAATGACCTGAGATACGACATGTAATCATTGTCAGTGCACTTGGATCTATATATTCCTCCTAGTTTATCTTATCTTTTCATATCTAGAACTTCCTGAAGAACAGAAAATGTCTATGATTAAGTGCAAAATTGTTAGGGATGATTATGAAGACATGGGAGCACATCTGTTCATAGGTCTTCAAATTAAATGCCACAATATTTTGAGCAGATCACATATTACCAGAGGCGCAAGAGACTAGTAGGAACAAAGAAAGGAAAAACCTAATGAAGCCATAGGTCAGACTATTAAAGAAAGCTAAAATACAAAGCACTCAGGGGCTGAAGGGAGAGCAAAACATCAGTCCTCAAGAAAAGAAGTTCAGCAGGAGAAAACAGTCACTTTTGTATTCATTAATGTGCTCAACAAATACCTTTTGAGAATCTACTATTGGCCAGGCTATTTCTGGGGGATACAAGAGAAAATGTACTGAGCAAATACCTATAATTTTGTAAAGCTTTCATTCTAGGTAGGGAGAGATTATAGAAATGATAGTGATCATTAGGCTTAAAGAATTTTTTTAATGGAAAATGAGAAAATAGTTTAAGAAAGTAAAACAGTATAAGAAAGTTACATCTAGCCCTAGCTGGTTTGGCTCAGTAGATAGAGTATTGGGCTACCGACTGAGGGAGTCCCGGGTTCAATTCCAGTCAAGGGCACATGCCAGGGTTTGGGGCTTGATCCCCAGTTGGGGGTGTGCAGGAGGCAGCCAATCAATGATTCTTTCTCATCAGTGATGTTTCTATCTCTCTCTCCATCTACCTTCCCCTTTGAAATCAATAAAAATATATTTTAAAAAAGAAAGTGACATATCAATAAATTTCTGATGAAAATGAGGAAACTGTGTACAAAGAGCATTTCGGGCAAAGAAGCTTAAGGTGCAGAGGGTTTAGGGCAGATGTGCCTTGCAGAGTGGAGGAGGTGGGGAGGCCAATGTGGCTACAGTGGAGTGCTCCAGCGCAAGTAGACAGGGAAAAAGTGTGTGTGTGTGTGTGTGTGTGTGTGTTGCATGCACAACATTAATACCAACACATGGGTCCAAATGTACAGAGCACCAGGCCTCCCATTCTTTGTTTATCAATGTTATTTACTTTGTTGCAAGACAGTTCTGATTGTGCACGGTCTGCAGCTAAGCTGTAGAGTTGAGTAAGAGAAGAAAGCAGAGTGTTTAGCAACAAATAAATAATCTGCCATTGTTTTTAACTTTTTAAAAACACTAGGTACCTTTTTCAAATGTCTAATCTTTTAACCTATCTTTACTGAAAGGTATGTGGACTAGAGAAAACTGTATGTGAATTAGATGCAGAGATGTGGATAGCATGTATTTTTTAAGAACACTTTACAACTGATCCAGGCTGCATTTATCTTGAAGATCCAATTGATTTTAAGAGATGTTGGTTGTGTTTTGTTCATTTTTAAAACAGAAAATTGAACCTGAACATTTTTTTTTAATTCCAGGCAAAAGTATTGAAGAATTAGTGAGAAACAAGTGCCAGACACTGTTCTTCTATTTTACATTTTAAATTTTAACTTGTTTCAGTAAGAACACAACAGGAGATGCACTCCTAGTGAGTTTTTAAGTATGCGTTGTTGTTGGCTACAATGTTCTCCAGCAATGTAGTCCCCACTTGTGTTTGTTTTGCTTCGGTTGTCTGTGCTTTTGTCGTCATATCCAAAAAAATCATTGTGAGACCACTGTCAAGGAAATTTTTCTCTACGCTTTCTTGTGAATTCAGGTCTTACATTGAAATTTTTAATTCTTTCAAGTTAATTTTTGTGAGTGATGTAAGATAAGGGTTCCATTCTTTTGCATGTGGATAGGCAGTTTTCCCAGCCCTATTCATTACGCAGTCCTTTCTTTCTTCGTGTGTTTCCAGTGTCCTTGTCAAAGATTGACTGTGTGTGCATGCTTTTACTTCTGAGTTCTCTAGTCTGTACCATTGGTCTCTATGTCTGTCTTTAAACGGTACCACATTGTTTTGGTTACTGTAACTCTGTAATATATTTTGAAATTAGGACATGTCTTGCCTTCATCTTTGTTCTTTTTTTCACAGGGCTGATATTGCTCTGTGTGGTCTTTTGTGGTGTAGTTCCATATAAATTTCAGAATTATGTTGTTGTTTTTTTCTATTTCTTTAAGATGATGTTGGGATTTGGTAGGGAATGCATGGAATCTGTAGACCATTTTGGGTAGTATGGACATTTTAACGTTAAATATTTTACTTATGAGTATAAAATGTCTTTCCATTGGTTAGTACCTTCTTTCTTTATTTTTAATATGTTTTTATTGATTTTTTTTTTTAGAGAGAGAGGAAGGGATAGTGGGAGAAAGACAGAAACGTTGATGTGAGAGAGAGACATCAGTTTGCTGCCTCTCGAATGCACCCTGAGCAGGGACTGGACCCACTACCTGTGCATGTGCCCTGACCAGGAATTGAACTGGCGAACTTTCTGTGCATGGAAGGACACCCAACCAACTGAGTCACACTGGCCAGGGCTTCCGCTGGTTAGTAACTTCTTTAATGTCTTTCATCAGTGTCAAATGGTTTACAGTATGCATGACTTTCACTTCCTTAGTTAGACTTATTTCTAAGTATTTTACTCCTTTTGGTGCTATTATAAGTAAGATTGTTTTTCTGGTATTTTTTTCAGATAATGCTTTATTACTGTATATTTTGTATTTGATTTTTTACCCTACACCTTTACTGAACTCATTTATTAATATGAATAGAAATTTGTTTATTTTTTAATGGATACAATTTTCTGCAAATAGGAATATTTTGCTTTTTTTATGAGGTGGATACCTATTATTCCCCCTTTTGCTCCATTTTTCTGGTTAGGACTTCCAATACTCTATTAAATAGAAATGGCAGCCCTGAGCGGTTTGACTCAATGGATAGAGCGTCAGCCTGCAGACTGAGGGGTTCCAGGATTGATTCCGGTCAAGGGCATATACCTTGGTTGCAGGTATGTCCGCAGTAGGGGACGTGCAGGAGGCAGCTGATCGATGTTTCTCTCTTATCGATGTTTCTGACTCTATCTCTCTCCCTTCCTCTCTGTAAAAAATCAATAAAATATATTTTTTAAAAAATAAAGAAATGGCAAAAACAGGCATCCTTGTGCCTGATCTCAAAGGAAAAGGTTTTATTTTTTACCATTGAATATGATTTTTACTGTGGACTTTAGAGCCTTTATTATATTGATGTAATTCTTTCAAGCCTTGGTTTATTGAGGACTTTATCATGGAAGTATAATGAATTTTGTTAAATGCTTTTCCTTCATCTATTAAGATGTGCTCGTAATCCAAAACTCCTAACCAAGAAAACTATATCTGGAAAAACTGTCCTTCAAAAATGAAGGAGATCCCTAGCCAGTTTGGCTAAGTGGATAGAGTGTTGGCCTGTGGACCGAAGGGTCCCAGGTTCGATTCCAGTCAAGGGCATGTTGCAGGCTTCTCCCCAGCCCCGGCCCCAGCCCTGGTCATGCAGGAAGTAACCAATGGATGTGCTTGTATCACATCAGTATTTCTCTCTGTCTTTCCCTATCTCTTCCACTCTCCCTAAAAATCAATGGAAAAATATCCTCTAGTCAGGATTTTAAAAAATAAAATAAACGAAGGAGAGATAAAGAGCATCCCAGAAAACCAAATGTTTAGGGAGTTAATTACCACTAGACCCGCCTTACATTAAATCACCAGGTGATGAAAATGTTCATAGAAGACTTTCTGTGAAATAAAAAACAAACAAACAAGCAAACAAATGCATTTTATAAAATTATAAAATCCAAAGGTTCTGAAGTCCAGTTCATATAAGAAATTGGGGGGTGGCCTTTAAGACATAAAACTAAAAACAAAAATGTTTTGTTATAACTCTAAGTTCTGGACCAGTTTCCTCACCATCTGTGGCCAATCTGCTTTGCTTGTAAATTCCATTAGATATCTTGCCCATCTTTAAATTCCAATCTCTTCATACTATTTTTCCCTTAAATAATGGCATTTTATTTTATACTTTTTTTTATTTGTTAGACCTGGTTTCAAAATCCTAATAGAAGGACTTGGGGATAAATTAATTCCTTAGTGATGAAATATATGGCTTTAATACTAAGACAGTTAAGTAACTGGAATATGAAATGAGAGATTTTTGTCACTATAAGATGGCAAAAGTCATAAAATATTTAATCCTAGTTTACTCCCTTTTATACCCCTTACACAAGAAAAATTAATTCCTTTTGTTATAAAATTTGGCAGACTGAAAACATTACATCATTAACAATTATCTCCCTCTGAGGAATAAAAAATGAAACAAAAGCATTTTGCCTATTGATGTGTATCTACCCTAAGAAAATAAGAAAAATTAAAGTATTTTTTAGTCTTTAAAATGTATTTAACTGTGTAAGGTCTGATTAAGCCTTCTAGGTCAAATATAGACTAATTATGGAATAGTTACACAATTAAATGTGACCTATAAATTTATATATATATATATATATATATATACACACACACACACACATTATATATATATATATATATATATATATATATATATATATATATATATATATTTGCTTGTTCTCAAGTTTCAAAAACACCCAATAATCATCCATAATAAAAGGATAATATGCTAATTAGACTAGACATCTTCCGGATGTCATTCCGAACGTCCTTCCTGACGAAGCCGGGCCAGAAGGAAGCCAGCTGGATTCTGGGTGCCAGAGGGAAGCCGGTGCCAGCAGCCGGGGGAAGGAAGGCCTACTCTTGCATGCATTTCCATGTATCAGGCCTCTAGTATGGATATAAACAATCATATAACAATCTCACTTTGGTTCAGGTTGCTAAAATGGTCATGGGAAAGGTGTTTTCTTCACCATTAGTTTGTCTCTTATGTCAGTGGGACTTAATGTGTGTAAGGTTAAAGGCATCACTTCGTACCATGGAGTGGGTGAAATGGTTCTCTTGTCTAAGCAAAGCAGAGCCAAGAGTTGGCCTTTTAGCTCCTTTTCAATAAATTGACAATGGGGGAGGGGGATGGGTTTCTTGTGTCTTGTCTGTGATACAAGACCATCATTTATCTTACGTGCATATAGTAATGCAAGATATGGTTGAATGTTTCTCATTTTGATCCCATTGATCACATATTGTCTGTTGATCCCAGCTTAATTGGTCAAGGTAAGACACTGTAGTTCAAATATGGAAGCAAATAAGTTTAGTCATTTCATAATCATCAAGGACCCAATCTGATTTTTAAATTTTCCATACATTACTGCTCCTTATACATACTGAATTGACACTTCGATTAGCAATCTGTTAGGTTGGTTGTTATATCTGAAAGACCACATATCATAGCCATGAAAGAATCCTAAATTAAACCACCATACAAAAACAAACTATTAGCTAGCTTTATTTAAATGCAAATATGTAGGGTATTTTAAAAATATAAATCTATGTAATCTGCAACTTTGAATTTGATATGTTGGTCCCATTTCTTCTTGTTTACGAGTAAACATTACACTAAGGTGACCAGATTTTAACATTGGTAAAGCGGGACACCATTGACTGGGGGGGGGGGGGGTCTTTATTATTATTATTATTATTATTATTTAAAATATTACAAAGAGTAGTACATATGTCTCTTTCCAAAAATCGTGACTTTTTTTAAAATGCCGCGGGATGCGGGGCAAATTGTTAAAAATCGGGACTGTCCCTCCAAAAGCAGGACGTCTGGTCACCTTACATTATACTTGTTTTTATATTCAGTCCTCAACAGCAGTCCTCATTGCTGATTACTGACACTACACAATAGATGAAATGCTACTTTAGAAAACGGATATTTATAAACATAGGATGAGGGGGGGTGAATAAGACACACCAAGCTGATGACCAGATCTCAGAAGGATCAAGCCTTGATACACAATTTCAGGACATTCTATCCAATACAAAAAAATGTTGGTTTTCTTTTTAGAGTTTCTAATAACTCTGAGTATCAGGGGGATTTTCATCCAATTTGCTGGCGGAGACAGAGAGGAAAGGATTCTGCCCAGAGTGGCTATTTTAGAAGATGAAATCTGTGGGTCTTAGGAATCTCCTTAGATGTATGCTTCAGGGACACAGTGCAGGTCTCCGGTGGGCTTGGAGTGAGACTCCTTTCAATGATAATGAGGTCTTTAGGTGTTGAGCTGGAAAGCAGAGCCAGTGGCACTCAGATCTTTAAAAAAAAAAAAAAAGGTTCAAAAAGGAGAGTCCTGATGCTTTCTAATACAATGACTGATTCCAGTGAAATCTTTGGGCTACCAAGGGAGCTTTGCACCCCACTCCGAATGAACACGGAGGCTCAAATGCATTAAATTTGAGGGACTTGGAAGACTAAGGAGACTACAGATGCTCAGTTCTCACCAACTTTGAAGGAGTCCAATCAAATATATAATTGGTGGACACCTTAATGAGTATTTTAATTCGTGTGAAAGGAAGCTTAGAAGAAAGAAGTAAGACATAACAAAACAAAAAAAAACCCAAAATTTTCCCATACACATTTTATTTTGATAGCAAATATATTTTAAACTGTCCTATTAAAATAATATAATGGTTTATTTTTAATACAGCTATATTAAACATAATATTATGTGCATTTTTGTGCATTTGTCTCACTATTTCCTTAGAAAAAAATTATTAGAAGTAAAATTGCTGGATGAACGTGGTCATTCATTTTCAGACATTTGAAATGGCTTCATTAACCTCTGGAAAAATTATTCCACTCCCAACAGACTTACTTTTAAGTTTAAAGGTGATCCTACATTTAACATATTCCATTTTAAAATTTCTCTTTCTCTAAAACTCCTTGAATTAACACTTCCTTGTTTATTCATGCATTTAAACCCTTATTCCCTCCCTTGCTCAATGAAAACTTATAATATTTCACCCAAAATTACTAAAGCACGGGAGCTGGGAGATAAAGAAGGCAGGATTTTCCAAATTTATCAGATGGGTGGTTTGTAGTGAGCATGGGGTGTAAACTCAGAAGATGTTGATTTAAAAATTAAGTACTTTGCCCTAACCAGTTTGCCTCAGTGGATAGAGTGTCAGCCTGCGGACTGAAAGGTCCCTGGTTTGATTCTGGTCAAGGGCATGTACCTTGGTTGCGGGCACATCCCCAGTAGGAGGTGTGCAAGAAGCAGCTGATCGATGTTTCTCTCTCATTAATGTTTCTAACTCTTCAATCCTTCTCACATTCTCTCTGTAAAAAGTCAATAAGATATAAAAAAAAATAAGTACTTTGTGAATCACTTGATATTTTTGAAGTTTGAATTAACAATCTTAAAATTTGAAAAAAAATCAGTTAACAACATAAGAAAGATAAGCATATATGCACATATCTGCTAAACCAAAAGGCTGTTTACAAATACTGTTTTGGATTTGGCTTTATACAAATACAAGTTCTTTAAACCCTCCATCATTAATACTTACTGAATTGATAGTTCAAAACCATATTATAATGATCTGAGTAAATATTCAGCTTAACACTTTGTAATCAGGCATTTTCCCACCAAATCGCATAACGGGAAGAAAGAAATCCAATAATGGTCTGACTTTGCAAAGTCTATCTGAGTTGTCTTGCACATTTTCGTTGTTGAAATGCCAGGCCCTCCATATTTGAGAGAATCTGTCTCTACTCATCGTTTTTGGAAAAAACTTGTCTCCCGCGCTTTGGTATGAAAAGCGATATGACGAGTTTACTCGTTTCCCGCAAAATAAGCAGCCTCTTTGATATAGGAATGAGGATTCAAGTGCATGCCTTTGTTCTCCCTCTCTCCTTCCTCTGTGGGAGGAGGTCATCAAAGGATGTGATCACAGGTAGACCTCCAGTTAGACCTGGGTGGTCACAGGCTCCTCAGCCCCTTCCCTGTCCTGGAAATGTGTGTTCAGCCTGCCATTCCCTTAGTAGGAGATACTTGAAGAATGCAGCCTTGATCAAGCAGTGTTACTGAGAACACCCACACTGTAGCGACTGCACCCAGTTAAGGCCATTACATAGACTGAAGATTCTAACTGGTGGGTGTAGAGACTCCTCCACACCGAGGACAAGATTCCCATGTACGTTGCCTCTTATTATACCTGTCACCTACCAACGTGGATTGGTTTGTCTCTTTCCGAGGCCTCTCCTGACCTCAGCATAAAGGGGCCACTTTCAGATTTCACACAGGTAGCTCTAGAGGTTGCAACACCCTTCCTCCCTCCTTCTCTCTTTCTCCCTTGCATGTCTCTCTTTTCTTTCCTCCTCTCTTTCCTCCTTCCCTCTTTCCCTCCTTTTCTTTCTTCCCTCCTTCCTCTTTCTCTCATCTTTAACATTTTTATACACTTAACAAAAATATTTACTTATTGAATAGTTAAAACACGTTTAAAACCATTTAGAAAACATGGGAGAACGTAGTGTGAAATTCTTTATCCCACTGCAGTGTCTAGCCACTCAGCTTTCCTCTCTGAAAGCATCCAATTTTCTTGTTCTTAATGAATTCTTATAAAAATAATTTCTCACATATTCTATAAATATACACACACACACACATACACACACACAAGGATTTCTCATTTTTTACAACAAAAACTATTGGGTGTTATATTCACTCTGCATTTTTGTTCATGTACTTGAAAATGTCTTAAAACATTTCTTAGACAACATTTTGAAGGTTGTCCCATATGGGCTTATGCATTTGTTTTTACAGCTGTACAATAGTACATGATGACTCTCCCATAAATTATTAAGCAGCTTGCTATTGAAGGACATTATGATAGTTTCCCCATTTCTTATTTTTATTTTACAGCAATGTTCCATTGCCACTCCACACATGTGATTACCACTAAAGGACACATATCTATAATTGAAACTGGCAGTTCAAAGAGTGAATGCATTTATAATAGATGAATGCTGTCAAATTTCCCGTTACAGATGTTTTACTAGTTTAATTCCCACAAGCAATGCATGAGAGGGCCATTTCCTAACACAATCACCTGTACGATGCTTTAACAACTGGTTGCTCATTACCAGTCAGATAACTTTTTAAAAAATAGCATTTAGAGTGTTTAAAATTTAATTTTTTTATTATGAGAAAGGTTGATCATCTTTCTAATTATTTAAGGGCCCTATACATTTTCTATGTATTATTATCTTCATATATGTTTGTTTATCTGTTATTTCATTTATTATAGACTAGGGGCCCGGTGCACAAAAATTTGTGCACTCGGGGTGGAGGGAGTCCCTCAGCCCGGCCTGTGCCCTCTCACAGTCTGGGACCCCTCAGTGCATGTCCTATGATGGCCCCAGTCTGCCAGGCGCCTTCTGTGTGTGTGTGTGTATGTGTTTGTGTCACCACTGGGGACCTGCCCCCAGCTGCATCTGAGGCTCGGAGCAGTCCTCCTGTGTGTGTCTACCTGTTGGGGGCCTGCCCCAGGCACACCGTGGAGGCTTGGAGCAGGCACCCCCTCTATGTTGATCTCTCAGACTCTTGCCCTCCCCTGCATGTTGTTCTCTTTTTTGAGCTGTGACCAGGGCTGGGTGCGGCCTGCCTCCCAAGCTTGCCTACTGCCCATCTTCCTCCAGCCACCAGATAGCAGGGAAAACCCCGCCTTGTGGTCAGGCCAGCCTTTTCCTGCTCCCTGATCCCCGGAAGAGACCTGGGAAGCCACCAAGCAGGCCGCCAACTCTTTCCCACTCACCCGTCCCCTACTGCCTTCCTTTCCCACTTCCCAGTGCCGCCAAGGGGTCTGGGGAGCTGCCAAGCAGGACCCCGGCCCCTGCAGCCTTGCTTTCCTGCTTCCCGGTGTCCCGCAAAGGGCCTGGGCAGCCACTAAGCAGGCCAAGACCCCCCCCTGCCGCCTCTTTCCCGCTTCCCGGTGCCCTCCAACCCTGCCGCCTGTTTCCCACTCACGGGTCCTGGGTCCTGCGCTGTCCCACCCTGCAGCCGCTCTGTGCACTCGGGAGGTCCCTCAGCCCGGC